>VZUI01048529.1:56883-80921 GCA_013401135.1 Cettia cetti | reverse complement strand
AAAATTTTAGATGATCTAAGATTTTAAATGAAAGAAAAAATTTTAAGTTTGTGGTAAATGAAAATATTGAAAATTTTAAGTTTGTGGTAAATGAAAATATATTGAAAATGACCTGTTTCTGGTTCCACAGAGAAATATGGCTGCCCTTGAAGTATGCTGTAAATTATTCTGGCACTGTTTCCATATGAAGGGTCATCGGCATCAGTAGCTGTAACTTGGACCACAGAAGTACCTGAAACATGCAAAGCCAACTTAGTTGCAGATGCACTGTGTGGAGGTCTCAGAGAAACAATTTACATTCCAACAGACACCAAAGAAAATTTCAGCTAATTTCAATTGGATTTTCCAAATATATTTGTGCTGTTACAGTCAACATTAGGTACATATTTCCTTATTTCAAGTGTCTTTCTACATAAATTGAAAATCAATGTCCCCAATCCCACAAGTGTGATTAAGATTTACTTCGAAAATGAAAACAATAGCTAGGTCTGAGCTGAATTGTTATCCTTACCTAGCTACAATAATTTTGTGTATTCACATCCTCTTTGCAGAAGACATTTGTTTTTATTGCAATAAATACCTGCTTTCCACTGCCTGGAATGGGTTTGGGGTGTTTTGTTGTTTGTTTTTTGTTTTTTTTTTTTCTTTCCTTTTCTTTTGTTAAATGATATCAGGGTGATATGAAACTACACATACAGGAACATGACAGGAAAAGATGATTAAACAGGTCATTGGAAAAACAAGTCATCAGTTCTCCCTGCTTTCTAAGTAGATAGATATTGTAGATAGATACTGCTTATTGTAGATAGATACTGCCAGAAGAAACATCGTCATACAAGCTTTGAAATCTGCTGATTATTTAGATTATCGAAAATTTCCTAACCTTAAAGACCGTCTCTAAATTTTAGCAGAATATATCAGTCCTTCAAATCATGAAATGTTTGCCATTACCACTGACAGTTTTTCTTCAATTAAAATACTTTTTACACCCTGTTCAACTCTTCCATCACAGAAATAAAGTATGAACAAGAATCCCCTCTACTGTGCATCCATAAAGTGCAGATACTATTTTAAGTACATAGGAAAGAATTGAAAAGAAAAAAAAGGATACACAATCATCATATGCATATGATATGACTGGCGAGCCATGGGCTAATCTGAAGATCAGAAGACTTTAAAACTTGTTTCTCCTTTTATCCCAGCTCTTTCAAAATACTTTTCCCCACCAAATACTGCCAAATATGAAAAAAGCACCTGTAAATCCAAGACCCTTGGCACAACTACTTATTCCCTTGCATTGTCTGTCTACACTACATATTTATCCTAACATACATAGAAAAACAGGTAAAAGTAAATGCTATTTCTCCATTTATTTGGGATCTCATGACATAATGACAAATCTGCTTTTTACAAGTAAATTGCTCAATCATAGCACCAATATCAAGGGAATGACCATGTGCCTAACTGTTGAAACAGAGATGAGTTCTCAGAAATGTTCAGTTTTCAGTTGTTAGAGAATAGAAATAGTTGTTTCACTGAGTCCCTAAAAGTACTGGCATCTCATAAAGAAGGCAAAATGGGCATATTTATGGTTGTATTATTCCATAATAAAATAGAGTGAATCACAAATTTAACAGAGAAAAGACCCAAACACAAAATTAAATTTTAAAAGATAAAAATTGATACACAAGGATAAAGACATCCACTGTATTAAAGATTGTTTTAGTAACCATCTAGAATATGGCTGAATCTGAAAATCTTAACTTTTTTTAAAAAATAGGAATGTGGGGATAATTGGTCTTTTCTAAAATCTGTGTCTTTTTATGAATCACAAATGTCTCACGTCTTCAGCCACACTGATCTCCATGTGTAGATGTAACTCCATGTGTCTATATAACTATTCTGTTAAAAGGTGAATAGACATGTGTCTATATAACTATTCTGTTAAAAGGTGAATAGACCTTTCTGTTTAATATATTTAAGTTCTGAAGAGTGTTGTCTTTTTTCTGAAATGCACTTTTGGACCATCCTACTCTAGAGAAACTGCAGTGCTAGAATGTATACTTGTTCCTAAAGAACACCTTCTCTGAAACAGCAGCTGTGTAAAAGAAGGATAAGATAAATCATGTTCAGCAACTGAAGTGCTGCAAGTTTTAAAAAAAAGGGCAAAACCCCCCCCAAAAACCTGAGTACATTGATTGACATGGAATTGTACAAGTAAAGTTTACAACTCCTCAATTTCATACCCACAAAAACAGAGAAAAATCATAATTAAGACAATAAATGCCTTCAAAGTCTGTGGAAAGAGACTTGTGCTCCTTAATTTCATCACTGTCACACAGTGCAATTGGTGGGTTATGATCAGGACAATGTACACTGCATTGCCCAAACACGGTAAGGATCAACTTTTTTAATGTTACCTCAGCTCTTTGGCTTTTATGGGTCAGATACCTGGCAGGAGAAGTGCAAGGGCGCTATTACACTTTCAAGTGCATTCAGGATGCAGAATTCCCCTTTGATCTCGGCCCTTGCCATGAGAGGAAAAGAGATGCGCTCTCTAGGCTTCCACAGGGGGATTGGCAATTCCTATTAAAAACCTGACAGAAGCCATGTCAAGAATGAACAGGAGTAGTGCTATCATTTTATCAGTTACATTATGCACATCAGTTGTCAAATGACCAGTTGGTTCTGCTTTGCTTCAGTACAGTGAAGACCACTGATGCTCAATAAAACAAATGTATTATTTGTTCTAGTTTGAAACCTGGACCAGAAATCCAAAGGCATTGAAGATGATAAGTTGTGCCAGAGCTTAAAAACTACCTTATAGGGATCACTTAGTGATCATCATTTGGTCTATGACTTGGTCTGTCTTTCACATAGTCAGATGCTGCTTCTGATGAAGTTGGTCTTTGACCTTCAGAATTTAAAGCCTAATCTGAACTTTGTAAGAGTGCATAAAGGAGACAGTGAAAATGTACTGGAGAGATGGAGACAGACATTTTACAAGCTCATGTTGTGATAGGACGAGGGGAAATGGCTTCAAACTGAAAGAAACCAGGTTGAGATTAGATATAAAGAAGAAATTCTTTACTGTGAGGGTGGTGAGACACCAGAACAGGTTTTCCAGAGAAATTTTTCAGATGTCATATCCTTGGCAGTGTTCAAGGCCTGACCGGGTGGGGTTCTCAGCAATGTAGTCAGCGGGTGGCATGTCTGCCATGGCAGGGGAATAGGAACTGGAAGATCTTTAAGGTCCCTTACAACTCAAGCATTCTGTGAATCTATAAATATGGCACCATCTATGTTATTGATAACACACCAGTGAATTCTGTTATTTTTCTGCTTACATAATTGCCAATTTTACTGTGCCATGAACTAGAATTCAACAGTGGTAAACCCGTCCCAGAAACAAACAGTCTTTTGTCAGATTATTGTCGCTCTCAGATAACTTTAATTATAGTGTTTGACTCTCCCTAGGGTCTAGCACTGTAACAGTAATTAATATATTTGGCCCTTGCTGATGTTTTCTGCAAGCATCTTCAAACACAATACAAGTATTAATGACTGTGATATCACAATTCTTTTAGGATGCATACATATTAGATAAAAAATCTCTGGAAATAATTATCTAGGAAAAGGAATCCACAAAATATCCACTGTAGAGGTGAAGTCTAAACTTAGATTTTGTTTTCTTTATTCCCAGCTGAGTTATGTGATATTTAACTAGAGCAAGTACCCTCCTTAGTAAATTATCCATACAAATAACAAGGCAAATTAATAGAAATTTTCTGCTCTTTCTAGTGGAAAAGACAGGAAATAACGACACCTATTTTCACCAGAAATAATGACACATTTTACTCTGAAATAATCTATTTCAAGCTGCAGAATATAGAAAAGAACTGAAAAGGGCTGCAAGTTCAGAGAATACAATGTCAGAAAGATCTTTGACTACATGGTAGTCCTGTAACTTAGGAAACAGTAAGTTGTAAACAAGCACAGGAGTGGATAATTTCAAATCTTTTAACATGTCCTTTTTAAGGAAAAATCATGTTTTATCTTGGGGGAGTTTTTGCTTTGTTTTTTGAGGGGTTTTTTAAACTTTTTTTTTTTTTTTTCCATCTCCTTATGGCAGGATTTGTGTGCAGAGTGAAAACTAACTTTGTAAAAAAATCCAAAAAGTCGTAATTTGGGTATTAGAAATGTTCTGTCAGAAGATGCAAAAGGGTTTGGTTGAGAGAATATTTTATGAAAAAAAAAAAAATAAATAACTTTGTTAGTAGGAAACCAGAAGGAAGTGTTGTAAGATGAATTCCATAGCAGAGAGGACTAAGATTTGGGAACTGGTGAACAGCACTAATAAGAGATTATATAAGAAGCCAAGGTAGATAGTTAAGCAGCTCTAGCTGCTGTCTAAAGAGAAAAAAAACCCATATAGCAAGAGGCAGAGATGAGAGGCCAATAGGGCACCCTGTACTTCACATGTAAACCCAGAACGAGGTCACATATTCTGAAGCATATATTGATATCTCTAAATTTTGAAGCAGAAAAATTACAAGATTCAATAAGGATAAGGATCAATTAGAGAATATTTAGGCCATAAAAATATATAAATATATAAAAAGAGGCCTAAATAGAAAGTTCTGAAAACTTTTCTAAAATACACTAATAGGCAAAATCCACAGGAAAATCCATGTAGAGGAAAATAGACTATCTGCAGTTCTGAAAAGAAATCTTCAAATGAGCAGAAAGAGACAGGTAAAAAATGTGATGGACAGAGCAGAAGACTGTCATCAAAATCATAAGAAATTTCTAGGTCATAAACTCTGAAAGTAAGGAAAGGAAAAATTGAAAGATGATGAAATATCCAGTAATCAGTACAAAGACTTCAGGAGAATAAGTTGGCTTCTAGGACATCGACCCAGCCACAAGATCCCGAAGTTGGCCCATTTATGTCTGCCTTTTCTATGTTTAACAAGCATCAGAAGAAAGATGAACAAACAACAAAGAATTTATGGGCCTTTGTCAAGACACTCTATTTGATAATAGAAACAGCCATATTTTAAGGTGCCCATCTGGTTAGTACCATAGCCAGAGGAAGAAATCAAAGCTGCTATTTGTGGTCTGAAAGAGGCTGGTGTATGGCTACATTATGATTTGATGCCTTACGGCTGGAGGCCCATGGAGTAGATAATGACTAAATAGTGTTTTCTGACTTCCTGATTAACTTGCTTCTAGTGCAGGGAACTTCAGGATGGAGCAAACCCTGTACTCCAAGGGTGCACAAATTTCAATCACTTGAAGTTTTTTTTTTACTTGAGTATTTCATTCTTTTCTTTGTATGATGTGATACCATGTTCGTCTTCTTTCTGGTATCCAGATAAGTGCATACAAGGTTCATATGAACTTCACCATTGTGGCTGCAGTACAGATGTGTAGAAATAGACAACACAATGGCAAAACTTCAGAATAGTTGACTTTTTGGGGTTTTTTGGAACTTCTTAATAATGTAGAGATAATATTAAGCCATTTGAAACATTGATATTCAGTACCAGGACAGAGAATGCAGTCACCAGGTGATAGACAAAGTTTTGAGCACACAGTCACAGCACAACACAAATGCAAGGAACATATACAAGTTTTAAGTTACTAGTCATATTAAAGACTGATATGGATTTAAAGTATAGCAAAAAAAAAAAAAGAATATTTGTTATCTATAAAACATCACTTGTGTGGTGAAAATACATATAAATGATGACAACCTCCACAGGAACTGGAAACAATGAACAAAGAGAATTGTTCCTGTGTTGTGTCCTCCCCTAAGAGGCATGACATCTGATCTCTGTCTGCATCATCTATCTGCAAAAGGCCTTCTTTCACCTTTGGCAGTGAAGATGGCACATATTTCATTTTGCTTTTCACCCCATTTTACTATTGCCACTCACCAATCCTACTTTTATACATGAAGGATCTTTCTCCATGCAGTTGGTTTGAATAAACTGATACCTTAAAAAACACTATGTTTATGTGTCTGTGTAGTGGTCCAGCCTTCACATCTGATTGATAGTAACTATTGAATCTGGATGTACCAAGAGTAGCAGGGGTGCAAGTCATTCTATAAAAATATGTAATTTTTGTGGATAATTCTATCATGGAATCATATCATAAACTGGGTTGGAAAGCACCCATAAGGATCATCAAGTCCAACTTCCTGCTTCTCGTAAGAGTACCTAAAACTAAACCATATGACTAAGAGAGGCACTCAAGACACTCTGACACTTTTCTGGGGAGCTTGTTCCAGTGACTGACTGATCTCTCAACAGAGAACCTTTTCCTAATGTCTAATCTGAGCTCCCTTGACACAGTTTCACTCCATTTTCTTGTGTCCTATCCAAATCAGCAGAGAGGAGAGATCAGCACCTCCCCTGCCTGTTATGCAAGGGCACCTGTGACAGCGAGGCAGTCACGGAACAGATGCACCTGCAGGACTGGGCAGGACCTTGTCACCATTCTCCCCTATCCCTTCAGTCACCGCATTCAGCAAAGGGAAACAGAGTGAGGATAGGGAATCCTTGCATGGTGTTCTGTCTGCTTGGCAGGTCTGACCCAGGAAAGGCAGGCTGTGGTTCCAGCAATATCTCTCTTTCTCAGACTCCCAATATATTCCTAATGAATCCTATGCACTAATATCAATAATAGCTCATATTCACAAAATGTTATTGTTTATAAAATTCACCAGCTGGCATGATCCAGGCCACAACTTTGTACTTAAGATAGGAACTGAAAAAACATTGCAAAAAGAAGAATGATTTACTCAAACAGCTGTTAGGTATTCATGAAGGTATCATTCATAGATAGAGTTAAGGGAGGATGTGAAAGCACAAGAGGATTTGTCTATACAGTAAAAAGTGAAAGAAAAGAAAATAAAGAGGGTGTCTACCTTCAGACAGTGCATCAACAGTACATGAGTCAATATATAATTCTCCTCACCCACAGAGAGAGTAAAGACAGATCTCCATTCAGTGCTTATCACCACTGGGAACTTCCAGTGAAAATGAAAGAAAAAAAATATTGAACTTTCAACAGGAGAATTTAGTCATCTTATTCTAACAGTTCCTAAGGAGAAAGATGATTCACCATTACTTACTATCTATAATATTTATATTCCAAAGAACTGTAAAGCCAATAATTTGGGTATTCCAAGTAGAAATAGATCTCAGATCATAAAAGTCTGGTTCTGAATGCCATTTCAATATTTGAACAAATATGTCAAAATGAAAAATCATCATCTACCCATCAGGTAGAATTCTGCACATGACTGACTTTTGAGAAAGTGGGGAGAAAATTTTTCAAGTAATGAAGAAAAGGCATTTGTGCCTCAGTATAGAGAACTCACCTACTACTGACATTTCAGGAACACTAGCAGTGTAAATTTCTTCTGGAAATGTTGGTTCATTGTCATTGATGTCATGAATCTTGATGACAAACTCAGATTCAGGTTCCACTGGTCTCAGAGTTCTTCTATTGATAGCTTGGGCACGCAGGGTGTAAAAGGCTTTCTCTTCTCTGTCAATTCTCCGAGTTGCATGAATATCTCCTGTTTTCTCATCAATTATAAAAAGAGTACCAGCCCCATCTCCTGACAAAATGTATTTGAGGGATCCATCTCCCTTATCTTGGTCAGAATGAAGCTGAAATGGAAGAAGACAGTATTTTGTTTAGAAGCAATGAAAAGAATGGAGGTTTTTAAGCATCATTATATTTTAAGTTATTCTATATGCAATAAATGTGGTTGATGCCATCAAGAAGGTAACTTTTACTCACCACTTACAGCCAGTTTCCTAACTTAGCTATGAGAATTTTTCAACTTGACTGTTCTAGAAGGTATTGCTTTTGCAGCAACACCTGTTCTCTGCTAAGAAACCTCTGCACCACATTCTTAAAAAAGATTTTTATGTTAATATTGACCTTTTCTTTCCTTGAAGAGATCCTATTAAAAATTCACATCTGCTGTGCTAGTTGTAAATTCACTAAGCAGATAAAGAACATAGCTAAATACAAGACAATTAAGGAAAACAGAACCACTGGTTTAATGATTTTTTTAAAAATTTCACTTCATATTATTTATATTTCTCTCAAATTGAGGAACATTTAATTTTAAGTCATTATCACTTGCACTCCATCAACTAACATAAATAGACTAAAGGAAAACCCCAAATTTATTAAGCATATAAGGTATTGATTCAACACCCATTCTTTAAGTTGTATAAAGCTTAACTTCACATAAATAACTCACAGTCTTGACTGCCTTTATATGGAAAATTATTCAATTATGTTTTCTTGTTCAGCACAGTAGCATGGATGATGGCTCATTTGATATTTTGGATACATTTAGCATAATTTCCCTCAACACCTTGTTGGAAAGGTCCTTCCAATCTCATTGACTCCATAATTAACTGAAAGAAGATGGAACTTAGATTTATTTTTACCATGAAATATATTTTTTTGGTGCACTTAATTTTGAGTTCAGCAGGAGGATAAAATAAAGCAGAAGCTCTTATTACATAAATGAAGTGCAAGTACATCACACCCAAGAAATATCAGAATATTCCAGTTTAAGAACCAGTGCATTTTTTCTTTCTAAAAATAGTTACTTGCACACGTAGTAACAGCATTGATTACATCTGCAGTAAAATTATATTCAGTCATATGAAAAGCTTTTGTTTCTTTTAGCTTACAGTTCAGATGATGAAAAATGTTACACATATAGCATAGTATAAATATCCCCCTTGCTATGCAGCCATGAAAATATTTCTCTTTTTCATCTATGATGCTCTTGTATTGTCTTCCATAGCATAGCATCTGGTTTATGTATTTGTAAAAATAAGTAGTAAAAATATTTAATTATTATGGTTTTGAATGTATCTTCCCTTGTTTTGTGCTGAAACCAAAATACAGATTGGACTGATGGGATAAGCCAAAGTCAAACAGTAAACTTCTACATTGTGAAAAATTTTCAAACACTGAATATTTCCCCCAGACTTGCTATATGTGGAACAGGCAGAAGTCACCAGGCATCTTGGATCAAAACCTTCATGGTAGAAATTTGAATACAATCATGTTCTGAACTTTGATTTTCTCATAAAAGTACTTAGACCTATTAAACTTGCTTACACTACACACATGTACGTTTATTTTACAAAATAAGTATTTTCTTACTTTTTTTTTTCATTCTACAATAAATAAAAAAATAGGAAACTCCACTAAACATAAAGAGTAGAAAGATAGATGTTAAGAATATATATAATATAATTTTCAAATATATACTTTTCTTTCTTTTCCTTCTGTTTCTCTTGATGACTTCAAACTGAAGGTTTCAAGCCATTCTCATACCTCTTTTGAGGAACCAATTTTTAAAGTGAACTTTAATCCCTCATGTTCCTCCCTTGGTGGCCCACAAAAAATGTGACCTTTCATGACTCCAATGAACCCTTTCACCCTTCTTTTTAAGAGATTTGACAGTATCTTCCGAGCTGTGTTCTATTTTAAAATGTCATTTAGTATAAGTAGTCCTTGAGTGTTTTCTTCTTCATATCTTCCTAGAATATAATTTCATTTCAAGAACATTTTGGTCCTAGGAACTCACTGCTGGTACATGACCACTGTAAAATATTTTCACAGCAGAGTGATGAAGAGCATGATAAGGGTCTGCTCTTAGACCTGTGACAGAAATATAAAATAAGGTCCTATTTCAGAGGGATCTTTAAACGGGCACAATTTTTCCCAGATGCCTTCCAAAGCCAGGTCTGGTATTATTAATTCTCACAGAAGTTGAAAATAGTGTACTGGTGCTGCAGTGCCTGTTCTTTGACTCAGAAACCAGTAAGCAGCCTGGAAAAATCCACTCAAATACATTATCTCCAGAACAGCATAACTCTATGCAAACCGTTCCCAGCAAGAGTGTCTGGCCAAAATTAACACACAAATGATGCATGGAAATTGTTTTGGAGAGTGATATTTAGCAAAACCATGCCAGCAACATATAAAATAGCTTAGCAATCTCAATAATCATATTCTGGTGCCTTAAAGTATTGCTTGGCACTAAAAACCTAAAGAGTGTGGTGAAGAGAACTAGATCAGAAAACTAAGAAAATCCCTGCACTCAAAAAAATGAGGCTTTTGAACAACTATATTTAGATCCAATTCAACATGTAAAGATCTTTTACATAATTATTTGAAAATTATGTATGGCACTATTATGGTTGATGATTTTCCATTGCCTCTCCTGTAGCTATGTGTAAATCTTAGTATGGTGATTTGAAAATGGTTTTTATGCCCACAAAACCATTAATCTGTTACCTCTGCCAAATTCAAACTTTCTACTTGTGTGGGTATTTTTGTTTGTGTGGTTTGGGTATTTTTTTGTTTGATTATTTGTTTTTCCCCACACATATATTAGCCAAAAGTCTGGAAAGGCAGCTGAATATAAGACCTGGAGACATGGACATAAAGACTTCTAAGGAGCTGAGAGTTGCACTTCACAGTAATATGCTTAAAAGGAATACCAATCTACATAGTTAGAAGAACACTTTAAGCTATAACACTATGTTCTCTAAAAAATATTATTAATGTCTTTCATTTCATAATCCAATTTAAATCATATGTAAATGCACATTCTTATGTATATTGTATATCTAAAGTTATTGTAGGAATAACTTTAAATTCAGAATAACCTTTCAGGTCTTTTTGGGTGATCAGGGAACATAAAGCTACAGATAAAATTAACAAGTGTTCCAGACATAACTCAAGGGGTAAAAATGTCTAGTATATATAAACAATTAAAGAAAATACCTCTGATTTTATTTTTTTAGTTTTAATTCAATCCAGATGTTACTAGAGGAATCAAGGTAATTAAAGACTGTCCAAGGTGCTTCACAGCCCTTTATGGTGAATCGTTATCCAGCTCTGAAATGCATGAACAGTTTGTCAATCAGCGCTCCAGAGTTTTTTTTTTTCATTTTACTCAAGTACTAAAAAAAATTTCTGTAAAATATTTCTCTGCTACTTTTAGTATAAAGTGTTTCCTATAGTTATTTTAGCTAATGGGCATCTGTGATTCATGTCAGCCAAGCTGAGAAATGGAAAGACATCTGTTTCATTTAGCAATTTCATTGCACAAAATGATCAGCTGTGAAGATGTGGTTTTGTTTTCATATCTGTCATAGATATTTTGCAAACTCCAGCTTCACTGAATTTCTTGCTGTTCTTCCACAGAAATACTTCCCTTTTCAGCTGCACTGGTATACGTATTTTATGCATATTTTTTTTTTCACTTTATAGAAAATCAGAATGTCAGTTGATACTATTTTATATAGCCCCGTTTCATCATGCAGGAATTACAATTACCAAGAAAGACGTTTTTGCATATCTTCTATCTAAAATGGTTGAAGAAACTTTTTAATTCGGAAG
The DNA here is from genome assembly GCA_013401135.1 of Cettia cetti. Taxonomy (NCBI): domain Eukaryota; kingdom Metazoa; phylum Chordata; class Aves; order Passeriformes; family Sylviidae; genus Cettia; species Cettia cetti. Next base: position 69,455 of record VZUI01048529.1, on the reverse strand, counting down.
TATTTCATATAGATAAAAAAGGAAGGTCTTGTTAAACAGAAGATTGTATTTAGAGGGTCTCAAAATGGAGTGCTACATGAACACTCAAAAATCAAGCTGAATTACCAATTCATGACTGAGAAAAAAAACAGGCTTTAAGAGACAGATTTACTTCTTCTTCAGTTGTGGGAAAAATCCCAGAGTTAATAAATTACATCCTTCTTTATAGTAAATGCAACCATAAATAAAATACGTGCATGAAATGATGCCCCAATAAAGTTCAGCTCAATAACTTCTTAGATCTATAAGAGACCTTTGTAAAAATACTTTCAGAAGACTTTAGTTGAACAACATAATAATTCTGTTTCAAAAATTACAACACAGGAAATCCATGCTTATTAACATCCAACAATTCAAATCAGACCTGTCCACTCAGGATTTTGGGATTTCTCCCTACCTTCCCCCATGAAATCCACTCAATTCTGAAATCTCCCAAAATGAGTGTAAAGTAGGTAGACTTGTTTTTTTTTTTTCAAATAGCACACTAAGAGTTAACCCTATTTTCACAAAAAAAAAGCGACAAGACACTATTGTGAAAAACAGAGAGAAGATAGGGCTAGTCAGATCTATTCTGTCATACAAGCTACTTCTGGAATTCAAAATTATTTATGACAATGCCAGATAAAGACTTTAAGATTTGTCACACCTATTTCTATTTGAATTTCAAATTCAGAAGTCCTTCTATGACTTTTCAGTGACTGGTATTCAAATGACTAGACATCAGATACAACTGTATTAAAAAACTTCCCTCTAGTTAGAAAACTTACTGTAGGCATTAATAAAGTTCATGTAATTTTTTAATCCTAATTTAATATACTGTAATGTATAGGACACTTTTCAATATAGTTTAAAGTTTTTGCAGTCTTTGCAAAATGAAAGACTATTTTAATATTAACTTACTAAATGGACTTTTACTCTCTTACTTTAGTCATTTTTAATTGTATAATGCAGTATTTTTTTTCATACTTTCTTCAGTAATGTGTCAATATATCAATGTAATCTTAGTATCATAGTAACAATGAGACCTCAGTACACTCTTGAATTACTCTATCTTTTAGATTTTATACAAATGACTCCTCAGTGTCTCCTAAATCTGAGGAGAAATTTCAGGGAAAATTGTAACCTATTATCTTTTTTCTACTTATATTAGCAATGTGAAGCCAAAACACACCGTAAAAGCATTTGCCATTTCTTTCAGTGTTCTAGTGCACACTTAATATTAGCAACTTGACTGTATACTTAGTTGAATAACAATGTTTCTGTCTCTAAACATAATCACAACCGTGGGCAGACTTGACATGAAGTCAGCAAAAAATAATTGATACAGAATTCCCAAAACGGAGATATTTATTTTAAGCATCATGAACTGAACTATTAAATGATGCAGTTGTTTAACATTAGCTGCATTTACTGTAAAAGATTTTCAGACCAGCTCATATCCTGTGTGGTATTCTCATACTTGACAGATTTAACAGTCATGGCTTTATGCCACATTTTACTCACCAAAGAGGTTCACTTATTTAAATTTATCCAAAAGGTAACATTTTAAACAACTTTTTTCAGTGATTCTGTAATTTGCACTAAGTTTTATTCAGACATGCCACACATTAAATTTTCTCACTCAGTTATACTGTCAGTTTGCCAGGACTGTGCTATTGTGTTTCATTTAAGAGGAGATGGGCAGAAAGGAAAAAGACAGATTTCAAAAAGAACTCTTTGTGAGACTGGGAAAGATAAGGGATGAACAAACTAAAGTGGCAGCCCAAGTAATGTAAGATGAGGAGTAGTCTGAAGTTCTTTTGCAAGGAACAGATATGAAAAACTCCAGTCTGTACTGCAGACTGTTATCAGACTGTATTTGCTTAACTTATCAAAAAGAAAGATAAAAATATTTTCCACTATTTTTATTGATAAAGATCACAGTAATTCCTTGATGTTCAAAATTTTTGTTTGTTCTTACTAATGTTTTAAAATAGTAGGACATAAATTAAAATAAATATACTTTTTTAGCATTTCTTTCCACATCCTTGAGTGAAATAATATCACATTAATAGTATTCTAATCTTCACAGCTCCCTACAATTTTCACTACTGATATAATTTGGAAGATTCTCAATTTCCAGAAACTTTCCATAACCTTGCAACAAATATATTTTTTCATAACTAGGTTTCTGTCTTTTTCCTCTTACTGTACGTTATTCTAAAAGGAAGAGTCACAGTCTGGAGAAGGTAAATGGTCTTGTCACTGACAAAATATTCTAGGATTTCAGGTGAGAGAGGCAGGATTTTTTTAAGACACATCATATGAGCAACAGCAAAAGGTCTTTCATAGATGCACTAAGTCAATGTGCCAATACCCAATCTCCCTCCTCAAACCAAGGTCTTTAGCTCATTCAGAGAGTTAGAACGAGAAAGTTTCAGCTTCATTAGGTTGTTGTAGCTTCCATCCCAGAAGACACACAAGCATTGAGCTAAGAAGAGAGACTAATTGAATTTCATACACCAGAAAGATCTTGCACAAGCCAATATGCATATGATCTTCCAATTTTCATGTAATAAATACATTCTGTACATCAGGTAAAGACAGAAAGCAGAGAAATGCCAGTAGACCTGAAGTGTCCTTACTCTTCCTGGCACCTCCAATAGATATCTGGCTATAAGTAAGCAGAAAGGAATTCTTGTGTTAAAGAGAAAAAAGGGTCCTAACCCTGGCAGTTGTTCAGGTCCCCATTCATTAAAACTCTGGGCTGAACAAAAAAACATTGTTTGGCTCTCCTCCTCCTGAAACCGATATGGTACAAGCCTACATTCCCACTTCTACAAGTAGTTTCTGTACACTATCCTGTGATCTCAGAATGAAAATGTATCTGGTAAGATTTTCCTCACACTTGGTTGGAGGCTTTTTGAATATTCAGTTTTTATGTATTTTTTGATTAAAATAAAAATCTGTACTGAACATTGTAGAAAGAATTAAGTAGTTTCCAGAATTATCTCCCTTTTCCACCAAGGATCAGCCTAGGAAGGTAAATATGCTAAAAGAGCACATGCTTTTCTTACACTGAATTCACAATAGCTTCATGTATTTGAAAACTTAAGGGTTTGTCTGTTTAGTTTGGGGTTTTTTTAAGGAAAGGTCATCACTTATTCCTATGCTCTCTGCATTAATCACAAAAAAGTAGTTGTAAGAATCAACTGTAGGTTTGGAGTTTATTTGTAAACAAGAATTATTTTGTTTTATATATGCTCATATATGTTTTCCTAAAGTAGCTTTGTTATTAACAAAGTTACCATTAAAACAGTTAGTTTTTATATATCCTAATGCACAATTTGCACTCTACATATAAAGCACTGAATATTTTAAAACAAAAGCAGAACACATTTAAAATATAGGTGCTTGGTTTATTTTGCCTACTGCTGGAGGCCATTTAAAAACATGTTACACAAGATTGTCTTTGTTTCTATCTGAAATAATTTTTACATGCCAATTGGTAAGAGCTTTGAAGGTTTTCATATCACATTTGTGGTATGTGTATTTTCTCCTCATGTATACTCCGTATTTATTTCACAGAAATGAATGACAATATCTGTAAATCCAGGAAGTGGAAAATGTCAACTTAAGTGAAGGTTGTAGATCAGAATTAAGGAATAAAAACCATTTTAATAATCTCCAAAACAGTGATATCCACAATAATAAAGTATTTTTGTAAAATTCAATCCCAAGGAAGGAAAGAAAGGGAACAGAGAGCTGACATATTTTTTCATATGTTTCAGGAGACTTCTGATGAGTCTGAATTGATACTATATCTAATCATAGCAATTAAAACAATGAGGGATAAAGATGTCCTGTATCAATCCTGACCTCATTTATATCATAGTGAAATCAGTGGGACTATATATCCAGGAGAGAAATCTTGCAAACCTAAACAGGTAGGTAAGGCATTAAATGAGGATCAGCGATAGAAGAGAGGCGGAATATGTATAAACTCTTAAATGTAACTCATATTTTTATTTTTCCATCAAGTTTGGTATCTTGTTTTAGAAAATTATGAAATCTGTTATTCTAGGGAATACTAGTCTCAAAAAAAAAAAAATCCTATCTATAAACTAGTTACTAAATAATGAAATTGTAATTGAAATTATTACATAAAATTACATTGCAGAATGATTGTGCCAGTGCTTTCACCGTCACAGGACAAAAGTGTTTCCTGATGTTCAGAGCAATCTCTTACTTCTTGGTTTGTCCCCATTTTCTCTGGTCCTGTCACTGAGCAACTCAGAAAAGAGCCCTTCTCTGTCCTCTTTGCACCCTCCCCTCAGGTGTTCGTGTACATTGACAAAATCTCCCAGAGACTTCTCTCTTTTGATGCAAAGAGCTGTAGGTCTCGCAGCATTTTCTCACATGTGAGATTCTCCAGTGCCTTAATCATTCTTTGCTGTGCTGTCTCCAGTGTGTCCATCTCTTGTACTGGGATGCCTAGAACTGGACAGAGCACTCCAGGCATGGCCTTGCCGGTGTTGAGCAGAGAGGAAGGATCTCCTATCGTGGCCTGCTGTGAATGTGAGGCCACTTTTATCTGTTTCTAGAGAGCCTCATCCATTTATTTTTCTTGGTCAAGTGGCCTACAGCAAGCACCCATTATAATGTCACCTTTGCCTGTCCTCCCTTTAATCCTAATCCATGAAGTCCCCAAGGGCTCCTCTCCCATCCCCAAGCAGAGCTCCATGTACTCTAGCTGCTTTCTCACATAAAGGGCAACTCCCTCTCTTTGTCTTCCCTTCCCATCCTTCCTAAAGAGTATGTATCCCTCTGTTGCAACACTTCAGCCAAGGAAGTAATTCCACCAAATATCCATAATCCTAACAGAATCAGAGAACTGCAGCTGTATGCAGATCTTTAACTCATTATGCTTATTACCACATGTCATGCTTTACTATACAGGCATTTAAGAGTGTATACAGGCGTTTAAGAATCCCAGGAGGCTAGGTTCCTGAAGACAGTTTGGGGATTTGTCCACAATGGTGCCTTGTAGACACCTTGAGGGCACCTCAATTCTGTAGGGAATTACAATCACATAATAACATTTAATTGAATTTAATCATGTTTCTATTAACACTGTGTACACATCTATAATTACAATTTAAACTTTTCCTATCAAAGCAGCATATTTTATTCCACTATCAGAGTGCAAAATACCAAAATAATTAGATTTGGATATAAATCTTAGCACAAAACATATAGAGAATTGCATGTTATGGTGTATACATAAAAGACAGCATCATCAACCTAGTGAACTCTACTCCTTAAATACTTTTACTGGGGACAAAAAAGCCCATCCTGATCTTGAGTGATACAAATTAAGAACTGTATTACATAGTAATTATTCTCTCTTGCAATGTTAATTGCTGGTTTCAAAAAATGTGTTCTGTGGACTACATCAATGATGAAAAAACATTTCTAATTTATGTGAACTCTGGTAATCAACTGAAAGGCCTAGCCAGTATTTCCATAAAGCTTCTGTGACATTTGCTGACATTTGTGAGACATCAAAAGCAGCCTTTACCTAATCTCTCTTTTCCTAATTACCAATAAAGTTTACTATATTAGTTATGCTGCTGGTGATTAATTTTCTTTGTGTGGGGTTTAATGTTTTGTCTATAGAACAAATAAAATCCTTTACATTTTCTTTTTTGCCCCCAGAATTAGTTTATTTCCATGAAGCTTTAGTTCTTGCTTTCTGTATTAATTGCTCTTACTTTCTCCTTTCGAAAGTAAAAAAGAATTCCAAACTATGCCTAGAAAACTTCCTAATTCTCTCTTATGAAAAACAGACTTTTACATGGCACTTAAAATAATATTCCTTATTCCTTTAATGACTTTGTTTTCTATAGCATGTCATTATTCTTTCCTAGGAAATACATGAGTATTACTGAAATCTCTTCCATTATCCTTAAATGATAAGCCTTAATTAATCCTGTGCAGCTCTTTCCAGTGTCACGGCCATCAGCCACAGTCCTCTAGCTATTCCATTTATTTTACTTGGCTTTTAGTAGACAACATGCCACTCCTGACATATAGAGAATGGTCTGTCACATAGCCTGACCTAACTAAATAGATAATTAAGCAGTTTCCTTATATTCCAACTGTATTATTTATATAGTCTCATAATCCTTTTTGAATGACCTAAAACATCTTGCTGATTGCTAGAGGTATTTCTAAGTCCTCTATGGCATCTTCAGTAGCAACAATGTGTAAAAATGTGGCTGTATTTCTGCACAGTAGTTCTTACAAGGGACAGGTATTTTAAAAAATACAAGAGGAATAGAGTGTTCTGTAAAAGATTTAATTAAAAAAATTCACAAAAAAATGGATTTTTTTTCTATCTCTTATAGATGTATTTATTTGCTGTATGGCTCTACCCAAGTGGCCTCTCCTGAAGCTCATGTATTCTACTTACCACATTAATTTCACTTTTTACAGGTACTTTCACTTCATTAAAACTTTTCTTAGGTTTTAGCCTTACTCTATGTATCTTTCCTGTTTCCTTTCTCAAAATGTATTTTCATGACATTTCTTTAAATTCCTACTTGTTAAAATTTTAAAAAATAGGACACTCTTTTTTCTCTCCTCATTTACTTCACCTCTCACAGAGCTGCATTAATCAATCTTCTCACTGCCAAAACTTAAAACATCAATGTAATTTTAATAATTTCATACTAAGATAATATCTATCCAAAATTGCCAGGTAATAATACTTGTTAATTATAACATTCACTCTAAAATAATATTTCTTAAATATTTCTAATTTTTAATGAAATTTACAACCATCAGCATGGAGACTCAGAAATTTTAATTTATGCATACTTCACAGCAAATGTCATGCATCAAAATGGGTATGCAAATGCTGTCATTAGAAGACGGAGTTCTTAATACAGAAAGAAGAAATCTGTATTACTACTTCATGTTTCTGTATATCAAGTGTAATTTATTCTATTAATCTCTATATTGTAACATATGTATACTTCTAAATTACATAGAATTACTAGGAAAACTATTAAAACCTTTTAGAAAAAAAAAACAAGAAAAGCACTTTTGTAACATGAACCAGTTTCTAAACCAAATGGTTGGAAAGAGTAGTTGTGTCCTTTCTCAGCTGTTCCTGAGTGTGGAAGAGACAAAGTATCTGGATATGATCACCTCTAATGTATCATGAAGTCTTCCAAAGATTTCTAAGAAGTAGGGATTTTTGTGGATTTTTGTTTGTCATTGTACTTCTTTTTGTCTCCAATTTCACCCAGAAATATTCCAAATCATCATGTCCAACCTCAGTTTCCTGCTGTGCTAATAAATATCACTTGCTTGAGAATTATTAAGAAAAACATTCTCAAAAAAACCTCAAAACCCAAAAAAACCCTAACCAGAACCTATAAAATAACCACCCCAAAAACCTCAGATCACTAGAACATTGGCAGTGAAGGACAGTATGATTACTCCTAATTTTACACCAAGAGTAAGCCTAATTTGCTGATGTCTTCCCCCAACTGTTTTGAGATATATACTTCCACAAGTCGAGAGGAAAGGCAGGATTGAAGGAATACAATTTCAGAGGCAGGGAGAGCAGCTACACTACTGTCTGAAGAAAAATGTCACCAGAAAAGTTAATTTGGTATATGTCTGCATTGTGTGTAAGACAATAATTCTAAATCCAGACAGCATAACTGCACTGCAGGCCACAGATCTAGGAAACAGAAGAAAGGCACAGCCAATATGAAAAAGCAAGGCTTTTCTACAACCTTGACAAGGGGAACAGAAGAGATGAACAGAACTGCTGTTGAGCACACCAAGGTTTTCTTTGGCTGTTACATGTCTTGCAAGTATGCAGAATCTTTTCCCACTCAAATTTTGCATGCCCAGTCACCTGAGTCTGCAGTGCAGGCAGCAATCTTTGCAACTTCTTAGTTTTAAAAACTACAATACTGTGAATATCCCAGAACATTGTCTTTCTTTGTTCAGTAGCTATTTTCCATCCAGCTCTTTGCATAAATCTGTTTTATGCATGCCTTTTTAGTATACCAAGCCTCCTAACTATTCACTAATAATTTTCTTAGCTCTAAAGTGTGTTCAGATGTGTAAGGTACTTTTGTACCTGCCTTTCAAGAATTTGGTTGGTCTGTAAATTCAATCTTTGAAACAAAAGACAGCTTCTGTTTTCAGGCTTGAAGAGATTAGGAACTCATCTAGGGTAATAGGCTTAAAATTGCTACAGACCAAAATATTGGAAAATTAAAGGCTATTATTTTTCCTCAGTGGCCCTGTCCTTCTTTAATGATCTGAAGTAAATAGCTATCGAAAAAGCTCAGGAAACAGAAATAATTGTTTGAGAAAGTAACATTGATGAGTTGGACAATGATGTTTGTTTACTTCTGCAAGCAAATTCTACTCTGTCTTCAGGGACTTCTGATAGTTACTGCCTCAAAATAAAAGGTATTAAAGAGTTTAGAAGAACTTAGCATTACAGTCTTTTTGCTTCAGCTTGTTTTTAATTATCTTTAAAAACAAAAACACTCTTCTAAATATAAAGAAAACCTTCCAGCAGGAAGACATTTTAAAAAGGGTAAACGTCAACTTTTAACTTCTTAGAACTCTCTCCCTCATGGGTATTTTGTTGCAAGTCACCAATTTTTCCACAGTATTACTCCCAGATCTTCCTTGTTATCTGTGTATACAGGATATTTAAAAGGTCATCTGCATCTGATTTAATAATAAAAAAAAATCAAGAGAAGGAAAAAAAAAAAGCCTCTGAGGAGAATCAGGCTTTGAACTGCTGCTGAAATTATTGGCTATTTACACATTTATAATTTCAAATAAGGTATAGGTCAAACATTTGTAAAACTCTCTTTTATATTATGTCTTTTAATTCCTTGAGTGAATGAATGTGCTGTGATGAAGCAGACTCTACTTCTCCTGAGTGGTGGCTTTGAATAAAAATCATTTCATTTTTATCAGTTCTTTCCCTTTTGGACTATCTTTTCATGACAAGCAGATAAAATTTTAAAACCAAAAGATAAATTGAACTGAAAGGAATTGGAGAGTTTAGATTATACCGTTTCTCAGTTTACTATTTTGAAACATGATGTTGTTTTAAGGACAATGCATAAACAGATACAAACTCTAAATGAAAACCACACAAAAGAGCTATAGTTCTTCATGAAGGCAGCAAAAGGTATCCTACTGGTGATTTTACATCTCCTAAAAATATGCCCGTAATTTAGACTATCTTCCTTCTAAATATTCCTGACAACTGATAATTGTTATTTCACTTTGTGCTTATACAGATAAGAATTATCTTTTTTAGAAATTATTTTCAAAATGGCAGACTACTGCTACTGGGATTACTAGAATAAAAATTAAAATCTACTATTTAAAAATAGTTTTTTCAGATACTGAGAAAAGCTAGTGGCAGGAAATCTACCTTTGTGACTAGCAGAACCGTATTGACCCCTCAGTCTCATTTACCACTTCTCATCAAATTAATAAATGGCTTGGACTCAAATATCAATGTGCAAAAGAAAAACTGAAAAGTCAAATAATAATAATCACTCTTCTATCAAAACTAGATAGTTTTCATTAAATTATTTAAGTAAAGCTAGCCTGCTAACTTTCAAGAAACATTGGAACAATGCTCTCATGCATGCTCTCAGGTGGCATGATTCTTGGGGTTGCTCTCTGTAGGGCCAGGAGCTGAACTCAATCCTTGTGGGTCCTGTCCAGCTCAGGAGACTCTATGGTTCTACAATTCATACATTCCCAGTGTTTTGCATTTACCATGATACCTCAAAGCACTCAATCCCATTAGACATGTAGCCTCCATTTACTTGACAGAAGAGGAGGAAATAGTATTCACCTAGTTGTCCCTACTCATATTTACATTCATTTATGAGTAGACTTGCAAAGTATTTGCATAAGGGCAAAGAACTTGAAAGCAATTGGATGGACTTGGAAATACATGAATTGAGACATGCAGATTGTTTTGAAAGTGGTATTTGTGAAGCACTCATAGCAGATCAAGTATGAACATAGCATGTAATTCTACAATACTGAGAAGTATTGACACATGGAGAAGGAAATAATAAAAAGTTGGTTCAATATACGTGAGCTAAGCATGTTATCATATACAGAGCAGGTGTCTGAGTAGTGGCAGCAGCAGCACTGGGGGCTCTGCGAGGCATTCCCGGGCCTGCCCCAGGCGGTGCCAGCGGCTGCAGAGGCCCCAGCGCAGGGCACGGACAAAGCCCCAGGGAAAGCCTGGGCAAGGAAGGGCAAAATGCTACCCCTGGCATATGACAGCAAATAAAAAATGCTTTTTTAGTGCTTTACCTCCAAATTTCAACATACCAGTTTCAGTATGCAAAAGCTGTGCTTGAAACAGAAAACTTTAAAATGCCTGCAAAGGGTCATTTTGGCCAGGAAGAACAATAAAGTTAATTTAATTTTCAATTGATTTATAACATTTTTTAGCAGAACTTAAAATTTCCATTAGTATCTTCCTCTCCTTTTCACCCCCTACATTCAGTTTTAGTTTGTTTCCCTTAGGGGGAGAAAAAAAAATTAAAACTCCCCTGTTTTTTGTAAAAATCTATTGCAGATTCTAATTAAAGACCATTAAAAGCATTAAACTTGGTAAGTAAAATACTCATGGTCCTATAGAGGCCAATGAGATATAAGAACAGATTATAAAATTAGTATTTGCTTGAAAGCTGAGCAAATATAATTTTAGAGGTGATATCCCACTTCTTTCACTGCAACTCCTTCAGTTATCATGACCTTTAAAACTATGCAAAGTATGCCTAAAACTACCCATGGAAGTGAAAAAGGTCCTCTACTATGCTTAGTGCTTAACTTCAAGCTATTGTATATAAGCACATTTATGTGTGCCTACCTGGGACATAGATATGCCTACCTAAGCAATTGAATGTCTTACTGTTCTTTTTCTATTGGAAATTTTGGAATTGCAAGGAGTTAAAGAGTACAGTTGCCTGTCTTTAACACCGTTCAGGCCACAGAAGGACTTTGCCATGAGATAAGCACAGAATGGAGCAACAGGATGGTGTGAGCTCCAGGCCTGACAGAGATCTAGTTAGCTCATCCTGGTTAATGCATCCAGACAAAAATTCTCCCTATGGCAAACTGTGTAAGGAAGCAGCTGCTGGTCAAACAGAGACCACAGCAAGTTATGGGACAGATAGCATCTGTGACCACCAAGGAACACCTAGGCCCACCCAAACATCCTTGCATGGATACCCAGAACTTGGATTTTAAGAGAAGCCCCCACAGAGGGAATTTGGGATAAGATAAAGGTTGCACTATTTTCTGGGTGTTACCTCAGATGCAGGGGAAAGTTAAAACAGAAAGAGAAGAACACATCACTGATATTGGACACAAAGAATACAGAATTTATGGATTACAAGGAAAGCCAAAGCAGCAAATATGCTGAATAAGCTCTGATTGGGTAAAAGGTAATTCTGGCAGGGGGAGATAATGACCCACCAACTCAAAAAACTCACTGGCTCAAAAGAAAGGAAAGAGTGAGCATGTGGACTAATTAGCATTAGAAGCAAGGGAATCATTTAAGCAATACAAAAAGAGAACTGTGTTGCCAATGAGCTTTAATTCCTTCGCTTGCTAAAATGTAGAGATATTGAAAAGTTTTGAATGACCTTGGGACCACACCACCAAGAAGCCATGGGTGAAGAGGGAACAAGAGGATGCCACTGGATCCATGTGTGGTGACTCTCTTCTTGATTTCTCTCTCTCTCCCTCTCCCTCTCTTTCTTCTATTTTATATTTTTCTACCTCCCATTATATTGTTAAATAAGATCCATACTGTTGACTTAGGCATATGGTATCTTTGCACCTTGATTTGACCAGAGATATCTCTCAATAAGGGGATCATAACAGGTGCCTTGGAATCTCAGAGCATGGTTCTGGGACCATGGTTCACTATTTAGCAATTAATCACTTGCCACAACTGTGACACAAGATCCTGTGGCGATTACCTGTATATGGATATGTGATGTGAGCCTGAAACTGGCACAAACTTCATTGCTTGTGAAGATTTCCTGCAACTACAACATGAACCCACAAATCTTCCATCTCTTCATGATACTGTTTGGTTAAGAAGACATTTCCATTTGATTAAAATTAGACTAACACTGTTAGCCAGGAAGTTTTTTCTCTATCAATACTAATACCAGCACTGGCAAGCTCTGAGATCTTTTCCTTTTGTCCTAGTCACACAGTAAAAAAATACAGGACATGCTGCCTTTCAGTTCTGTCAAACCAAATCTTCTCTGCTGTGGTAGAGAATAAATGATACCAGTGTTAGTAAGCCTATTGTTTCAACTTAAGACTTGTTTTAGTCCTTTTCATTCTCATTTTGGTATCTTTGCCTATGTCCGTCCTCCCTCCCTCCCTCCCTCCCTTCCATCCATCCATCCCTTCCATCCATCCATCCATCCATCCATCCATCCATCCAT
>VZUI01048529.1:0-56783 GCA_013401135.1 Cettia cetti | reverse complement strand
GGGATATCTGCTGATAATGGCCCATTAAGCTCACCAATCACATGACACATTCCATCATCCCATTGGGAGATGCTCCACCCAGTGTTGGGGCGGCCCCGGACTTCCTACCTGGATAAAAGGGAGCCTGAAACCCCCAGAGAGACAATCCTACACTGGATTCCTCAGAGGAGGACTGGACCCATCTCACCATCACTGGACTTTTCTACGGGATCATCTCTACTCTACAGAGCTGCATCTGTTACTCCAGAAGGATTCATCTGGACTGCTTCTAACACCCTGACCAACAGGGTGTCAGGACTCTGTCAGGGTTTTTTTTAGTTCTTTTCCTGTTTGTTTTATTTGCTTGTCTTCCTGTACTACTACATTTGTTTATTTTAATATTGCTAGTAAAGAACTGCTATTCCTATTCCCAAATCTTTGCCTGAAGGCTCTTAATTGCAAAATTATAGTAATTCGGAGGGAAAGGGGGTTACGTTCTCCATTCCAGGGAAAACTCCAGTGTTCCCTGGCAGATACCTGTCTCTCTAAACCAAGACAGTTTTCCCACATACATTTCTTATCCTATCATCCAACTAATTTTGTTGTCAATTCTCTCGTTCTATCTCCATGATGTACTTCCTGTAAGTCTAGAATCTGTAGACCAGTATGCACCGAACATGACATCAACTGAATGAGTACAACCGTCATGTCCGTCCTGGAATAATATTCTGATGGATCATAAATAGTGGTATTGCCAGAAAAAGTGCAATTTGCATTGATTTGTCATATAGAGAGTAGTTAAATTGAGTGTATAATAAGTGAGCAAGAGATGTTTTCTCAGGAAATGCAGCTGACAGGAGGAGGTGAAATAATCTTCGGAAGGAAGTGCTAATTTTTTACACACTTATCTCCATTTTTCCATCATCTGCAACTCTAGGGTCCAATTTATAGCTGACATTACTGCTAGCAAGCATCCAAGTTTAACTACAAAAATAAGCAATTTCCATTTTTTTTCATAGCTGCTATATTAGATCAGCATTGAATGCAAATGGTTTGTGGAGCCATAGAAATATGAAACAGCCACAACTTTTTCTACTGATCCTCAAGCCTTTTCTTTGTTGATTTTTTTTTTCCATTTTAATGCACAGATGTAGCATATTGTTTTCATGTACATGAGTTGTTTAATTTAGTTTAATACCAGGGAGAAATTTTTAGATATAATAAAGAGAGACACTTGCCATTTATGATTGTAGATTTAAACTCTACAAAATTTTCAGTTGAAGCTGAAGATACTGTAAATATTTAAAAAAAAATAAAATAGGGTGATAAAAGTATAAGTTCTAATTTTTCCTGATTCTTATTTGAGTAGTGAGTTGAACCTGGCCAGTGGCCAAAACCCCTCACCACCTCCTGATCACTCTCTTCTTCATTGAGCTGGAATGAAAATCAAAGAAAAGTGATAGATCATGGGTTGAGAAAATGACAGTTTAATAAAGAATGAAAAAGCTATGTTTGCAAGCAAAACAAAATAAGGAATTGATTCACTCTTTCCCACCAGAAGGCAGATGTCCAGCCACTTCTGGGAAATCAGGGACTCTGCACCTGTAAATCTTTGTTGGAAAAAAAGCAGAGCTTTGAAAGTCGTGCCTTCCTTCTCCTTTCCCTAAATTTTGCTGCTGAGCACAACATTTTATGGTTTGGAACATCCCTTTAGACAATTTGGATCAGCTGTCCTCTCTGTGTCCTTTTCTGACCTCTTGTCCCTGAGTCTGCTTATTTTTTGGGTCAAAAAGTGGGAAGACAGAAAGCCTTGATGATGTGTAAGGATTGTTGAGCCAAAATACTGGTGCATTATCAAGTTTTAGCCACAAAGCACAGCACCATATGGGTTGCTATGAAGAAAATTAACTTAATTGCAGCCAGACCCCTTACAGAGTACTTGTTTCTGCTGAAATGCTGTAGCTATATACTTACTCTGTAGTCTGTGTCCATGAAGACAAAAATAAAAGGATGGTCTTTAAAGGCAGTGGGGACAAGTGCAAATTGTTTACTCCTTCCAAGCAAAGTATTCAGTAATTTTAAGTTAATTCATTTTGAATATATTAACCATACTCTTGCTATGTGTTTTGCAATGCAAGATTAGATTTTGTAAATAACAGTGTAATTTACTACATAGCTTCATAATGCATTTTCCATGAATGTTATGTTCGTTTGACCTTGCTAGGTGTGTTATTATTTGCTTACCAGTTGACATATGAATTGCTCTGGAATTTATTTCTATTCTGAGATTAAAGCATTTGTCTCAAGTCCTTGATTTCTAATTAATATTTATAATTTTTTCTCTATTTCAAATATCTGAGAAGCAACATTTTGACTACTTTTCTTAAAGACTGTAACTACTTAGGTAATACTGTATAAGTGTAATCCTCTTAATAAATTGACACCTTTATTTTACGTTAGCATTCCCTCATTTGAAACTGTACCTATTTTACAATCATCATCTAAAAGCAGTCTAGTTGATGCCAGCATTATTTCACAGAAACGTTTTCTTTACTTCTCTGTTGTTTTTGTAAACTTGTACGTGCAAATTTGTTTCTCTAAGAAAAATCAAATACTGACTGTTTTTCTCATATTCTGTAGAAGGAGGAGGGTTTCTTAAATTTGTACTTCCTCTGTAAGGAAAAATAGTCATACTAAGAAAAAATCTCCTTAAGTGGAGCAGGGCAGAGTATTACAGAGACACAGTCAAATCTTAATGTATTCTGTGGAATATTGGAATCATTTTACATAATATATATTCTATTTTGTTTAAGTCTGCCATAATTATCCATAACTAGCTTTTGTGATGCTTGTTCTTTCAACTTTTACTGCCATTAAAGATACTCCCACTGAAAATATTCAGTTTTTACGCACAATAGCTTTCCGTAACATATCATTCTCCCTCCTTCCTCTTCATGTTTAAGTTTTATGGACTTTATGGACTGGGGTTCATAAACTGTTTATAACTGGACCTGATTGAATAGGAACAGATAGCAGGTGAAGGGAATTTTCAATATCAACTCTGTTGCCAGAGAAAACATGTAATTTAACTAGATCCATGGAATTATTACCTCCAGATAATATTTTCATAGAGCTTAATTTCAGTTCTTTCTTTCTTGAATATTTAGTATTTTCATCACATGACATTTTAATTTTCTATAAACATAAATATATGTATCAGAGTGCTGTATATCTGTTACATGACAGAAAACAATATTAATCAGCTGAGAGAAATTTTAGTCAGTTATGAGGACTGTGATAAGGCCATAATAGGCAGTATTCAAAAAGATGTTGATGACTGTCTCTTTTTTCACTATCATGTAGTTTTCACCATTCTGTCTATGACTCCAAGTACGAGCTATGATAACAATACAGGTTTTTTTAAGCTGGATTCTTTTTCTTTATAGGTTCATACATACATCCATATGTGTTCAAATGTGTATAGATACACAAAAACTACCTATAAGGAAATATATATGTATATATAGATGTATACATATACATACATACACATATATATATATTTATATATATATCTGTGTGTATATATATTTAAAAGATAGGGTTTTTTACTAATAATTATATATGTATGTTATAAAGACCAATTTTGGGAAAAGCATGAAGTTGTTTTTCTGAAGAGAGCAAAATTATTTTATTTTTTTAAAATAAAACTAAACAGTTGTTAGGGACACTATCTATTTACTATGCATTTATTAGTTTAGGCAGGATTTGTTTAAAAGGTCAAAAGCACAGTTATCCCTGAAATATGGTTTAGATGCCTGAAAGTACCATAATTACTACTCACCATTTGTTTCAACCATCTCTGGATATTCATGGCGGTTTTCTGTAGTAGCAGTAGTAGTAAGACTGAACAGTACTCAGTGATAATTTAGAAAGCAATTGTATGTTGGTTAAGTAATGCTTTGGGAAAGATTTTATTTCATAGGAAGGAAGTTCAAAGTTCAAAAATCAAAACAGGATGAGCTCTTGTAAGCCATTGCAACCCACTGTTCCACAGGGGACGTATACTCAGATAGGGCAGATGGGAACATTTCCAGAAACATCTGTTGTCCATCATTCTTATGCTCAGCAACCCAAATGCTGTTGAAAAGTTGTATGTAAATCATGCTGACAATTTGTTCAATGTCTTTCCTGCTGTGACTGAGGTTCTTCTGGTGATATCATCTATCAGATATACAGGACAGTGTGGTCCTGCGAGAATGACTCCAACTGTTTTGTTGGTCAATGAGCAATGGTAGTTATTAAATCAGTGAAAAAGTTTCCCTACCTAGAATACGTCTCTATCTTTCAGAAGGAATTTTTACCTCTCCCCCATTCCATGTGAAAATGAACATTAGTTATTGAATGATATGTACACTAGAAAATTCTAAATTGATTTCTATGCTTTTTTTCCTCTACTTGTTTAGTGACATTGGCAGATATTTCTCTACCCTTGTGTTTAAAAATTTTTTTCATCTCAAGCATGTGACATACAAGTAGAAAGTTATGTATTCATTATTGTATAAATGTCAAGTTTTTTAGTTTAGAAATGCTGCTATAAAATCTTTACATTGACAGGAAGGTGATATATACCTCTTATCAGGCTTAAATTTCTATTTTTTCTATTTCTATTATTTCTAATTTTTTACCCTAGATGAATAAAAAATATTTTGATATGTATTAGGGGTAGGGGAGGAAAAAAAGTTGTTTTGGTTTTTTTAATATAGGGTCTCCAAATAAATAATAAGCTGAACCACTGAATTTTAATAGATCATTATAGAACTGCTACAGACTGTTTAAAACCCCCTGTGCTGTGAGTGAAAAAAAAAATTGTTAGTGAAAAAAATGAAAAAAAATTATCCTACTTAAAAACATGGAAATATATTTATGGATTTCTTATGAGATGGGTGATGCATAGTTCTTGTGTGACAAATAAGAAAGTCTTGCAGATTAGTTATGATTTGGTTTAGTATACTGGCATTAATGGATTGGTGATGTGACTCCCATGGTCAAATGTGAATGAATACAAGTTTCACAGGATGGCCAGGAGAATCACAGAAAAAGCATTATATAATGATCTCTGAGTGCTCCCTGAGAAGTACTGAATGTGCTGCTAAATTTATGTAACTCCTAATGCATAAATATTCCTATAAACTTGCAGGAACACATAGAATAAGAAGGACAGAAAACATTGTATAACTGCACACAGTGTCTCTATATTGAATGAAATCTAGTCTTCAAAATTAAGCTAAATATATGTCAATTAAATGATACTTTGATTAATCTAAATTTGCAATGCTTCCCATTTAATGATAAAAAAAAAAAAAGCTCCATTCATAAAGACATTCAGAAGGCCAGAAAAAAATAATCTCAGTGGTAACACAGTCCCTAAATCTTCACGCCAACATCCTTAAGGAATGCGCATATATGGGACTTACATACTTTTTGGAAAGTGCCCTGTACTGATTTACAAACTTTATTTCAATTTTATTAAAATCTTTTTAAAAATTCAAAATTGCCTGGTTTTAGTCCAAATCTCTCTAGTTTTATTTCCCCATATTTATTTTTGTTACTAAAAATATTTTTATGATCAAAACCAGATGCACTATTTCCAAATAAATATTAATCTGTTCTAAAATAATATTAATAAGAAAGATAGAAAATAATGGTACTTATTCTGAAGTGCCACTATGTAATTGCTTTCCACCATGATTCTAATGGATTTAAAATGTCACTAAAATTATTTATTTTGCAAATCAAAAATCAATAATGATTTGGAGTCCAGCTTGCACGAAAATTAGAGGTAAAATATCAGGCACTTTATAGTTTGTGACAGATCTTTTTCATAAATTTATTATCCTTTTAATAGAGTTTTTAGCACACTGAATAATAATATGTATGTGTAACAAAATACACAACATGAATAGCTCTTGAGATGGAAGATTAATGCAGCATTATGGTTCTACATCTTGGTTCTTCATCTGCATGATATGCATTATCAGGTAAGAGGTCTGCATTCGGCAGACTTTTCTGAAATTAAGAGACTTCCTATGCTTCCAGCTCCAATTAGACATAATATTTAACTTACAACAACAACAATAATAATAATAATAATAAAAATTGCAATGAGATTGAAAATAAGCTGCAGGGAGCAGTGAAGCCCTGATTTATTAGATTTTTGTATAACATATAGTATACTTAATTTCTGTAAAATGGTGAAAAATACCATACAATAAAAACATCCGTTCATTGAAGAAGGTGGGAAGTTCAGTAGGCTTACAACAATTTGTAAATTTATGTCCAATATACCTAAAAATAATATGTTAGTTATGCCTGGGAAGATTAAAAACAAAACAAAACAAACAAACAAAAAAGCCTACACAACAAAAACAAAAAAAATAACAAAACCCACAAACAAACAGGAACAAGCCAGAAAAAAAAAAAAAACAAACCAAAATTAGACTCTGTGTGCTTCTAATTAATGAAAAGTGACTCTGAAAGATTTCACAGTTTATTTCTTTCTTTTTTTATTCTGTTCCAAAAACTGTAGTCGGCACATTTTATTTCTCTACTGTCACTCATCTTACCTCTTCAAATGTCAGGGCTAAGTCTTTTTAAGAAACCAGCAAGTACCTTATGTGTGTTTATTGGGTTTGTATGGCTGGATTTTGGTAGCAGAGGGACTACAGGGGGGTGCTTCTCTGAGAAGCTGCCAGAAGCTTCTCCTGTGTCCAGTAGAGGCAAAACCAGATGGTCCCAAGGCAGATCTGATCACCAACAGCAGTAGCACCTCTGTGATAACACCTTTAGGAAGGGAAAAAAGTTACTGCACAAGAACAACTGGAGCCAGAGAGGAGGGGAATGAGAATATGTGAGAGAAACAACTGCAGACATCAATATTTTGAGAGAGTAAAGTATGAAACTTTACAGAGAGAGCTCTTTCAAAGTTGCTCCTGTCACTTCTGTATTCTGGTGAAAAGGTGCTCAACCAATATTATCAACTGCATGTACAGCAGCTATAAATGTGGACTAAATAAAACAGTGTTGTAAATGTGGACTAAATAAAACATTGTGATTTTATTTACCTTTAAACTTCTGTTAACATTTAAACACAGCCATGAACTGTCACTTGCTGAGCTGAACAGCTCCAGTGCAGGCACATCCTGCAGCAGAGCAGAGGTGAATTTCACAGCAAGCACAGTGAACTTCTAGAGCCAGGGAAAATGCAGGACAACACTGAGACCCTCATGGAGACAGTAGCTGTCCCTAGAATGGTGATTTAACGTGAGTGGAGCCAACATTGACAGTGGCTGCTCCCACTCCCTCATACAGGGCCCACAGGGAGTGCCAGTGACCAGCCAGGAATGCGGTGAACAGAGCAGGCAAACAGCAGCTTGCTCAAGTTTGAGCAACAGGGAGGGCTTGTCCTTCACCATCTGGGAGCATCCAACAGAGGCAGCAACCAGACCCAGAATTTTGTGACAAAGGGCACAAAGAGGTCTTTTCGTCACCACTCTCAACACTTTATGCTTTCTCAGCTGTGGTTTTGGCAGGCTAGAGTTAATTTTCCTGTCCGCTGCACCAGCCATGTCAGAAGCTCCCAGCCAGGTCTTCTGATGGTAGATGTTGCTCTCTAGATCTCGGGTTCCCCAGCATGCCTGATGCCTCTCTGGGCTGACAGTCATTCCTTTTGCAGAAGGGGTGCTATTGTTGCTGAGCTGTGTTGTCAGGTGAAGGAGCTACAGAAGGAAGTGAGCAGGCTGTGGAAGCATTTATGAGAATGAGTGAGAGAGAGGTGAGCTGTCCTGAGAAATGCTGCAGTCTCAGGAGCCTCAAACCTCCATTGAAGTGGAGACACAGGTGGACTTGGAACTCTGTCAAGTAGTTAGGTCTGTTTGAACATGAAGGCTGGAAGCTGGTCACTGCCCATACTAGGAGGAAACTACTGCTGAAAACTTAGAATCATAGATTCAGTTCCTTGGTGTCTGCACAGAAGTTAGGAAGTGCATGTAATTTTTATCTGAAAACTGAAAAAAACAGAGACCAGGGTCTAAAAATCTAGGTCTTCCCCTCAAGGTAATAATTTAGCTACAAACTAAAATCCTTTATTTTAAATCACATAAATCTTGCATTTCTCTTTAACCATGATCAAGTTTCACTAGACAACGAGAAGAAGGGATTCCATCTCTGACTGGTTCAAAACCAAATCAGGTCTGGTCTTATTTCCTAGACAAGCAAAGCAATGAATGTATTTTTTTGTACTTTTGCATTTTGCAGACTTTATGTATTCTGAGGAAATTCACTCCGTGTTGAGGACTCGCTATAGTTCTTAGATAGATTACTGCTATTTCTTTACAACAGGAAAGGTAATTAAAATAAGTCACTGATTGAAGCTCAAAAATCAACTAAATTTTGTTTGGAGGCTTCAAATGACATATTTCAACAATGGTATCTAAATGCTGCCCAACCCTATGGTAATATCTATGCTGCTTCCTCAGAAAGTCTGAAAAGCTCCTATAAATACCCAGCTTGGGATGCACTTGTGAGGCAGGTCAGTCCTCAGGTCATTTTCAAAATAAACACGTGGATGTTAAAATGGATTAATCTGCATCCTTTATGCCATTTTGAAAGTAATTTTGTTATAGAAACTAAAAAATCCTGGAAACTTAAAAATGTTAATATATTACTTAATATTTTTGCAAAGCAATGACCATTTCCATTTCACCCCAAAATGTAGGCAGTTGAATCAAGAAAAATTATCAGACATATTAATGTCTGAAAAAGACATACTAATGCTGATATAAGCTAGAATGTCAGAAGATTTATAAAGATAATGACTGGCATAAAATAGTTTCAAATAATTATTTAATATTCAATATTTTGGCTCATGATTTTTTGTTAAATTCCTAACACCTTATTTTAAAATTATTTTAAATAGCATTAATATAAAAATCAGGGCACGTTTATAATCTCAAGTGTTAATTTAATTTTCTTTTAGGGTATAGTTAGTTCATGATTCATTTCTTCAATATGGCCACTGTCAAGGGTTTTTTTAGGAGTGACAAGCATTGGTTGCAATTTTAAAGTCTTTCTTCTTTCACCCCATCCTTTTATAGTTCTTGCTATAATCTGTGAATGCCTTTAATTTTTTGATTCTGTGTATGACACAGTAAAAATAAAACTACGCTGCAAAGGAAAAAAACAAAGGAAACAATGTGTATCTATGGAAGACAGATGAAATAAGGTTATTCTTGTTTTTTAAACTTATATTTCACAGCTGATCTACATTAAAGCTTTAGAGTATATTCCAGACTTGATTTTGGTATGTAATTCATTTTGCTTACTTATTTCTCCACAGTCTTTTATTTTTTAAGATATTCTTACTATAATACCATTTAGTATTTAGGGAATTGGTCTTGCAGCTAAATTTGAATGCAGAGTGCTTCTTACTTTGCAAAGCATTTATGCCTGGATTTGAATATGATAGGTTTGAATTTGTTTTCTAGTTTAGACCAGGTCCATTACATTCAGATTACTTCATATTTCTGCTGTGACATTAAATTCTTTGCTGTAATGGTGCTCATTACTTGAAACAATTTATATAAGTATCCTTTCAGCAGCACTGTTTTTAATTTCAGTAATGTATTTTTTTTCCTAGAGATGAATGTGAAAGTCTTTATTTTGGTTTATTTTATTGTCCCTGTGAAGGAAATGAAAGCATTTGGGAAATCATTACAAGTAGCCAGACATTTGTCGTAACAGTGTGAACAGTAAGGTTTCCATCACTTGTTCTCTTTCTGAAATATTTAGAAGAGTTTTGGTGGGACAGTAATATTTTTAGCCCAATATAGGACATTAATGATATAGGGCTAGTTAGGAAACACAAAATTGAGGTTATAGATCAGTACTGATGACAGTAATAAGATTCACAAAAGTTACTTATTTTCCTTCTTTGGATATATAAATAGGGAGAAAAGCAGTACTTTTAGAGGCATAAGACTATTTCCACATTTAGCAGGTGCTGGAACATGAATACTTCCTATTTCAATTTGGTATGGGGTTTTTATACATTTTCCTCTGAAAAGTTTGGTAATTAGGATGCTCCAAATGAGTTACAGTCATGTTGTCACAACTATTCCTATTGGGAAATGTACAGTGGAAACAATTCCATGCAGATCTTGTTTCAATTAAGCTTATTTTTTTTTCAGGAATAACTCTGAAGACAAGAAAGAGATGGAAATGTCAAAATGGATGGAAATCCATGGACTGATTTAGTTCAGCAAGTCGTTACAATGCCTGACATGTTACTTTGTGTCTGTTGATCAGGAAAGAAAATGTGAATTCTTTGATAGAAATGAGTGGAAGAGGTATTGGAAAAAATAGAGGAAATATAAGTAGGTAGGGAAAGGTCTTTGCAAAAATGAAGAAGAGAACTATGAGTAATTCTGTCATCTCTAGGAAATTAATTATTTCATATGCCCCTGCAACATCTTCTTTATTGTTAGGAAAAAAATTATACTGGAACTGATTTGGGAAGTGAAGTCAGTTAGAAGAAATATTTAGTAAGACAGGTACCTTACATTCCATGAAAACCATTTTATGACCCTGGGCATCTAACCGTGATTTTCAGCAGTGCTCATGCTATCATCTTTATTCTTCTAATAGCCAATACAAACGGAAAGGACCTAATGCAAAGGACCTAATGGTGAGCAATAGCTAAACACAGCCTTTGAAATATAGAGTTTATATATTTTTTCTTTTTAACAGAGAGATTATAGGTGGAATGTTTCTTCCTTTCAGCCATTGTCATGAGAAAATTAAAAAGGCTGGTTGCTGTCAGATGAACCATGTTGTGCTTTTATGTTCATTCTACAACTGTCTTGTTTAGTAATTAGGACTCTTTAATTGGTGGAATATTCCCAGGAGACATGGCTGTATATTATACTATCTACAGCTACACTTAACAGTTATCTACCCTATGTTTTCTTCCTGATTATTTATTTTTAATTTCTATAATAAATAATTAAGTAGTGCTCAGATTGCCAGTGTAAGGCCTTAATAATGTTAGCTAGAAGGTATATACTTGAAATGCTGTTTGTAATAAAAAATGGGAAGAGAAAATAAATTACCTGGGATTTCAATAAGTAAAAAATTAACGAAGAATGAAAACGTTACTAGTGTCATCATATCTAGTCGCTTAATTATCTATCAGTCTATAAAGCTGCATCATAACTTTCATAAATCTCATGAAGGGAAAAAAAGGTCATATCAAAAGTAATACATTATTAAATGAAGTGCAGTACTGTCCTAGTTTCAACCAGAACAGAGTCAATTTTTTCAGTAGCCAGCAAGGTGACGTGGTCAGACCCAAACATTATTTAATGCCATCTCACGGGACGACATGCAAGGGGCAGGAGTAAGGGACTCACTCCAGGTGGGAGAAAGCAGGGTGAGGTGGGGAAGAGCCAGTCAGTGTTTTGTCATGGTTTTTCTATGTAAATAGATTCTTACTCATACCTTTTGTTATTTATACTGTTGCTGTTACTGTTTTTTATCTTATCTCATTGCTATTTCTAGTAAATTGTTCCTATCTCTACCCCTAATTTTCACATTTTAGAGCCTCCAGTTCTCAACTCCATTCCTGGAGTGGGAAGGCAGAGGAGAACAGGTGGGGAACGTGCAAGCAGCATCTGGTTTGGGAGAGCCTCGATTGCAGGGGGCACTAAGATGCAAAGTGCCATTCCTGAACCATGACAAGTACAAACACTGGAAGTATCATCTTGCGCGTACTGGAAGTCTAAAGTTCATGTCCACTGTTTTATAGTGCCATGCTCTTGTACCAATAAATAATGAGATAGGTTGCTAAAACATGCTACTGCTGTCTAGTCTCTCCCACTTGTCTTTTTTGAGTGTCAGAAAATATTCTCACAGAACTTCAGCATTTCTGTTGCCTGAGATTTGTGTATTATTTTGTATAATATTTCATATATTATATATGTATATTTTATTTCTGCATACTTAGAGGTTAATACAGAGAGAAGCAAAATACTGTATAAATAGGTACAAAGGGAAATAAAAAATTAAAAAATCATTAAGATGTTTAGACTGATTTTTCTTTTATTAGTTATATAGACTTTGATTATAAATATGATAAAGCCAAACTGTCCCATATATGTTGTTGAAGAAGGTATACTCAAAGATACTTCAGAATATTCTGAATATCTCTATTTTATTCTTAGTCTGGTGATTATGCTTTATTTTTTAAGTAATTTAATTTCAGTATATCATTGTTGTATATTTGTTGAATGTGTGTAATGGAAATAAATTTATTTCCATCAAAAATCTGGTTTTGGAAACAATTACTAGAGAAAAGGGCTCTTTTGGAGGGTAGCTTTTAATGGAAGTTTATACCCTGAATACAGATGAAGTGTTTTGGCAAAACCAAGTGAGGATATATGCTATTCTTAGAGGAATCCCTCTGTTCCCACCTTTATAAAAAGAATCTTTGAAAGAAACACGTGTAGGAAGTGTGATGTGGAAATCTCCTTAACAACAAGCCTTGTAATTGTGTACTCAGTATTCAATCACTCATTTTGCCTCTAGAGGCACAGGAAACAGGTTCCTACACATCCAGTCAGGAAGGATAAGTTTGTCAGGGAGACTCTTGTCACATATGACACTTTCTTATCATTTTCTACAAAGAAATATTGCAAAAGATTGGTTTAATTCTTAGAAAATTATAATCTAAATACTTCTAATCTGTAATAAACTAATAGGCTTTATATAACTGAAATGTTTCTCAACATTTTATTTTTGCATTGCTCACACTTAATAACAAGAATTTGTGAAATTGCAATTTTTGTTGCTGTTATTTTCTTCTAATTCATTGTTCTCCATGAGTCTTGCTTTTAAAAGCCTGGGTTTTTGTCTTGTTTTTTATTAAAAGCTCTCTTTCTTTTTTATTTGTTTTTCTTTTTTTTTATTAAAGGCATATTCTAGCATTACTTTTTCATAGAAAAGAAGTTAGAACTGTATTTGAGACTGGAAAAAATGTTAAATTATTTTCTTATTATTATGAATAAAACAAACATGAAGGAAATTATTTTAAAATTAATAACCTAAGCTATCT
Source organism: Cettia cetti (assembly GCA_013401135.1). Lineage (NCBI taxonomy): Eukaryota > Metazoa > Chordata > Aves > Passeriformes > Sylviidae > Cettia > Cettia cetti. Next base: position 43,636 of record VZUI01048529.1, on the reverse strand, counting down.
TGTAGTACAAATACTCAACAACTATAAGGATGCTGTATGGCTCTCTTTCATTGCACGTAATCACTAATATCTCTAGGCTGTGCTATACAATGTTCATTGTAACAGCCTGCTACATAGTCAGAAAAGTTCATACTACCTTTCCATCATTTAAACACCTTCTATATATCTTACTTAAATGCAGTAACCATTACAGAAATGTTGTACCTATGTTCTTAATATTGTGATAATCATTAGAAAGACTATTTCTATTGTAGATATATAATTAATATGTCCATAATAATGAAATTATTTTAATATTAAGGAAAGTGCACAAAGATGCCATTGTAATATACAGTCCTAGCATCAAGTCCTTACATACATACAATATGTATAGATATTATATACATCTACTACAATTACTACAATGTAAAAAATAAAATAACAGTTTCTTCCATAAATACAGTGGATATGTTTTTTGTAAAGTGAAAAACAGTTGGAAAGAATTTCTACTACCCAAGAAAATCTAAAAGCTCCATGTATTGGAGCTTGATGTAGAGGACAACCCCTCCACCTTTCCTTCCTCTCCTGCTCCTTCTGAACTGCCTGCAGCCACTGATAGCCAGACTCTCATCTTTGTATTCATGTCATCAAGATTCAATTATGGTAACTAGGTTGTAGTTTTCTAGCAGCATGCTGGCCTCCAACTCCTGTTTGCTGAAGATGCTGCATGGGTAACTCTGAAGGCACTTCAGCTGTTACCTTCTTAGAGGAATGCACCTTAATTCCTTTGAGGTATTTCACCAGATTTTTCCTGTTGGTTCCTATTACTCCATGAGCCCCTTGCCCACCTATGTAAGACGTCAAGTGTGCTCCAGTGTACCCAGCATGACTCAGAGCAGTAGGCTGAGAGCCCTCACTAGCAACATGTCCCTCTACCTTTGAAGAAGGTGATTTCCATAACTGGACATCCAGTACTCAAAAATATTTCACAGACATGAAGCAACTGGTAATATTCTGACTTTATATAGTGTAAAGACCTATTTTTAGAATCTTCCTAGATTTTAACAATAAAAGGAAACATGAAAGGAAATATGGAATGTGAAAACTGGAATACTGGAATAGAATAGATTATTCCAATTGAAAGGAACCTACAATGATCATCTGGTCAAACTGCCTGACCACTTCAGGGCTGACCATAAGGTAAAGCATGTTACTGGGGAGAGCGTCCACATGTCTCTTAAATTTTGACCGGCTTGGTGCATCAACCACATCTCTAGAAAGTGTTAAAGTGTTTGACCACCCTCATGGTAAAGAAATGTTTTCTAATATCCAGTCTAGATGTCCCTTGGTGCATCATTTTTTTCCTGCACACCCTATCACAGGGAGAAGAGACCAGTATCTTCCTTCCTTCCTTTCTACATCCTCTCCTCAGGAAACTGTAGAGAGTGTTGATTTCAGCCTCCTTTTCTCCAAGCTAGGCAAGGCCAAAATATCCAGCAGAGAGAAGCACTCTAATTAGCCAAATTTTGTTGATTGGTGGCGATTTTTATGGATAACATGCCATATTTTACCAGTTTGGATAGCCCTCCAGTGATGCTTATCCAGAAGTCAAGGTAACAGGTAACCTCCCTGAAGCAGCACCTTTGGCCAAAAACAGTGCTTCCCCTAGAAGGCAGCTGCTAAGCACATTTTGGCATCTGTTCAGATGTCATCTCATTACCATAACTTTTGTAGCTGTTACACATCCAACACCCTCTGTACAGGCAATTTGCACATGGACTGTCAATTCAAAGGATTTCCCTGATGTAAAGTTTTTGAACATGCACTGAAGAGGTGGTAAGTGGAAACATATAACCCACATATAGGAAGAATAGGTAATATTTTGTCCTGACTTCACATTTCATACTTCTACAGGTTGACAGAATATAAAGATGTATTGAAAAGTGCTTACAGGTAATTGAGAGCTACCTGACAGTACTGGGGAGATTAAGTCAGTGAATATTTGATTTTTAATCTAAAATGTGATTTTTTGTAATAATAGTAAAGAAACTAATCTTCCCACTCATTTATACTAATATTCTGACGCTGGTAAACTGTGTGAAATATATTTTTGTCAGACAAGGGATAATGGAGATTCTATGAATGGATAGTTGCAGAAACTGCCTTAGAAGATAATAAATGAATCTAATTTTAAAGAGATGCTGAGATGATCCTAAATAAGGTACAAGCTTAGCCTACTTTTTCTCTCACACTTTACTTAGAATGCTTTGTGCTAGCTAATCAACTGATATTAATCATTCAGGTACCATGAAATACGTACAAGCCCTAGGGGCAGTACCATTGCATTTATCTTATTGTGACAGAACTGGTGCAGAAATGCCTTAAGATATCTGTATTCCTACCGAGTGTGTAATGCCACCTGGAGCTACCCCATGGACATGTGGCAGACTAATCAATTCTGTGGGCTTGCTCTTTCTCTCCTCACTGGTGCAGCGAGTGTAAAATGGAGGCAGAAAGAGAGGAAAAAATATGACTTTATAGTAAATGTCTCTGGAAGAGTGGAAAAACATGAAGAACTCTCATTTGAACAGGAACTGTCATATTTCTACCCTATGTCATTAATATAAAGCTAGAGGCCTTTCTTTCTTTCTTTCTGTCTGTCTGTCTGTCTGTCTGTCTGTCTTTCTTTCATTATCAAGCAGTTGCACTGGACTTCCACAGAACTTTATGGAGCAGGGAAGCCTCCATCATGGTTCTCCCAGTTTCTGGTTGACTGAGCAAAGGCAATCACACATACAACTTACTCTGTAAGGTTGGCAACAAAAGATTTTCGCTACCTGGGACAATCCATTTAGTATTTTAATGTGTTTTATTTTACAGTCTCTTCCTCCTTTTATATTGAATGGGCCAAAGTACATGGAAACCATTCCTTAATTACAGTGTGTCAAAATGAAAAACCTAATTTGAAATAATGTACATGAAAACTCAAATTTTAGTGGTTTTTTTGATATTTGGCTTGTTTGACTGTCTGCTCCATTTAATTATCATTAACAATAAAAAATCTAAGTATGTGGTATTTCCATGGTTTTGCCAGATAAAAAGCTGTGGCCTTGTTCATATAAATTGTAGGTCAATATTGTTCTGTTTAGAGCTTGACAAAATATTATTTTATGTGATGCAATCTTCATGGATTAGAACAGTGTTCTGATCCCTTGTGAAGGCTGTATATTTATTTTGTTCTTTAAGTACATTTTCTTGTTTCTAAATGCATTTTTTTGTAGACACATGACAATAAACTTGCCATCTTTTTCAATTCTCAATAACATTAGAAAACTGAAGTTGGATAATTCTAGTCTGATTTTAACTTTCTTTTTCCATTAAATGGGACTTGAAAATCAATGACAAGTACTTTCGCCTTACTTTGGTCTATAGCCCTCCTTCTCTTATTTATTTCAGGACCCTAATTCAGAACCTAGTTCACATGAATTAAACAAGTAGAAAAAACTGAAAGAAACAAGAAACTGATTTCCCTTGCAACAGCTTTATACACTACTCTTTCAACCCTGTTTTTCTTTTAGCTTTAGCAGAACTAATCCTGATATGTGGTAATTTAAAGGGAAGCAAAAATCACATCCTAAGATATAATTTCAAAGAATAGCCTGATAAAAGTATACTCTGGAACTCTTAGCTTCAAGCAAGTAAAGATGTAGAAACTAAAGTATCAAATTCTTAAAAAAATTACATATATTTAATATGGAAATTAAAATTCCTTCTTATTCAGATAATGTGTATCAATCGCATGAAAATTCAAAATTCTTTTGACTGTTCTAATTACATATACTTTTCCTATTCAGATTAATGCTTCAAGAAAATATTTAGATGCTCCTAACTTTTAACTACTGGATTTAAGTGAAAAACTGAAGGTTCTTTGCCATATAATAACCTCATTGCTATTCTTGGATCTAAACTCATAGAAAGGAGTGATATGGTTTAGTAAAGACTTGCAGTCAGTGGAGTGTAAAAGAAAGTCCATTTGACCAGAAATAGTCAAATATAGCCTCTAAAGGCTAAACAGACCAGAATAGCCTCTAAAGGAATTGTGCCATCAAAACAAAAAGTATAAATGTTATATATAGCAGAGTACTTGAAACTCTTTTGTATGTCATGACCCATTGCCCTGTTTGCTAGGCAATCATTTCAACAGTCTGACATAAATAAATGTTTGTGGTATGGTTCAGACTTCTTGTTTGCTCTACCTGTGAGTTTAAAAGGCTCTCATAAATACAATTTTGATTTCATCCGACAGAAGAAATCTACACGCCAAACAATTAAATTGCTTGTCTTGATAATACAATGAATATATTTATATTGACATCTTTGCTATGTTCATTATCACTGTCATTCTCCTGAAAGGTTAACCTCTTCACAAACTCATTTGGACTCATTTAACACACAAAAAAGGCATTTTTCACTTCCATCTGTACAATGAAATTAAATCATAATATACTTAAATTATAAGGTCTGAGTTAAAAACCCAAAACAAAACAAACCAAAACTCACAAAAGCAACCAAAACACTGAAACTAATTTCCACTATTTTTCCAGAGTTCTTATTTCCATTTGTGTTTGGCCATCCTATCCAGAGTGAGAAAAAAAGCAGACATGTTAAACGAGTTGTGAAGGAGAAAGATGAGTAGAGGCTATTCCTGTCCAAAATCCAAACAAGAATATGCTCACAGGATTCCAGATCATGAGCAAACTTGGGTAAAAACATTGTTTAAATAAAAGCTGTGGCAAAGTGTTTAAGAGAATACTCTGATGGTGATAGCAGGAGCTTAAGGACTCTTCTGGCCCAGTTATTCATTTGTCAAAGAGATACAACAAAGAATGTACCAAAAAAATTTGTTCATCACCCGTCATGTACAGCTGCCTGCTGTAGTTGTTGTCTAATACAAAAATATTTTTTTATGTATATATACAAAATTTTAGGCAGTCCCAGTAGTCAAGGTAATAATGTCCGTCATCCATGAGGCTTTGGATTGCCACATTATTTCCAAGTTTAAAACATCTATTAATACTTTATTTCACATTTTTAAGGGTGTAAAGTCGGCATTTGAGCAATTGTGAGGATACTTCTTGTATGCCTCATTAAGAAGGTAGGTGCTTCTCAAGGGTAAACACGAAATCTGATAAAGTTGACAATAGAAACAATGTATAATGAGCTAAGAAAATTCATAGGTAATGTTGGGATTGTCTCTAGGACCCTTGAGTAAGATGTTGTCAGCTGAAAATGAGCTAAGACAATTCTTCTAATTGCTGAAGAGATACTTCAGAAAGTTGCCAGTTATCACCATAATTTTCAATCTCTGCAAAATGCATGCATGAAGCAGCACATGCACATTAACTTGCTATATCTAATGGGAATACCATCCCCATCTGGCAGTTTCCCATTACTTCTAGACTTAAATAGGTAAGTACAATTCTACCCCTTTCTGCTCACAGTTGGAAAAGCAGAATGATGTGAAAAGAAGGGCTGGAGAGACAGGACTCACAGCTGGAACCTGCCTGAACAGTTTGAAGAAAACCAGGTTGTACCTGGTCAGTTTAATTACTGAGTTACATATCTTTCATACTTGTATAAGGTATCTTTGTATAAAGAGTGATCAATGACTTTTTGTTCAGTAATAAAACCCAGAAGAAATCAAGAAAGATTCAGCACTTTTACTTATAAATAAAACCAAATCATAGAATTGTAGAATCTTTAAGTTTAGGAAAGATCTCCAAGAACACTGAGTTCAATCTTTCAGTGAACACCATAACGTCAAGTAAATCACAGCACTAAGTGCCATGACCATTCTTGAACACCTTCCTGGCACATCTTGGGACCATTTCCTCTTGTCCTGTGGATAGTTGCCTATGAAAAATGGCCAACTCCCACCTGGCTACAGCCTCCTTTCGGGTAGTTATAGAGCGATGGCTGAACTCCAGGCTGAACAACCTCAGCTCTGTCAGCTGCTCCTCACAGGACTTCCTCTCCAGACCCTTCATCAGCTCCATTGCTCTTCTCTGGACATGCTCCAGCTCCTCAATGTCTTTCTTTTGGTGAGGAACCCAGAACTGGATATAGGAATTGAAGTGCATCTCCAGCAGTGCTTAGTACATGAGGACAGTCACTGCCTGCTCCTGCTGGCCACAATATTGCTGACACAGTCCAGCATGCCATTAGCCTTCTTGGCAATCTGGACACAGGATGGATCATGTTCAGTCAGCTGTCAACCAGCACCCTCAGATCCTCTTCTGTTGTGCCACTTTCAAGACACTCTGCCCCCAACCTGTAGCATTGCACGGGGTCGTTGTGAATCAAAAGCCGGCACTTTCCTTATTGAACTTCATACCCTTGGCAGTGGCCCATTAATCCAGCACGTCCACATCCCTCTGGAGAGCCCTCCTACCTTACAGCAGATTAACAATCCCACCAATTTAGTGCCATCCTGTGTGGATTTGCTCAATCCCATCAGACAGATCATTGACTGGCTCCAATACTGAGCCCTGGGGAACATCATTTTTGACTGGTAGCTAGCTGCATGTAACTCCATTCACCACACAGACTAAATCCACAACTTTCCTTTATCCACTAGGCACGTCATGAAGTTTTGTTTACTTAAAAGTTTCCAAATATCTATTCATACTTTATCAGCTGCAAACAACATGTTGCAACATATATTTGTTCTTGTTGTTTTGGTTTGCATTAAAAAAAAACAAACCAAAAAAAAAAACAAAAAAAACCCCCAAAAAAACAAAAACCTGTCTACAGTTTAGTGTCTCAGAACATATTTTATGCATAAATAATAATGGCACAATTTTCACATTTCTGTCTGGAAATATTTTTCTCCCCTCACCCTGGCAAATGAGCAAAAAAATGACTGTGAATCTCATAGAGTAACAGACAGGTATGAGAGGCCTCTGGTCACCAACATTCCTTGTCCATACATTTAGGAGACATGTTTAATCATAAATTAAACAAAATCTCTTACAGGAGCATGGTGGTCTGGAAAAACAAGTTGGAGTAAACAAATCGTATCAGCATTTTGTATTTTTCTCTATGCTAGCAGTGTAAATTAGTAGATTCCACATGCAGTTAACCATAACTGTTCAAGTCTTAGCCAAAATCTCTGAAATTACCTAGAGAAAAGAAAATGACATGCAGACAGTCAAGTTCTGCATGACAGCATGCATAGCAGTGGGTGTTTCAAAGAATCAGAATTCAGGTTTTGACTTTCATAGAGGAGAACTCCTACCTCAAAAGATGATGCCATTCACTTTATAGTGCCAACCCTCTCATAGTCCCTGGCAAATAAAGACCTGTGAAAAATGTGTGAAATAACTAATTAGCATGAAAGTAAGGATCAGTTCAGAAGGTATAACATCTGCAGAAATAAGGTGTGAAGCACTTTTCAGAAGGGTTAAATGAAATAATCATCCATGTTTTTCAAAGAAAATTGCTGGCTATTTTCCCTCTACACTGGATTTTGCAAACAAAGGACATATTAGAAAAAGAAAAAAAAAAAGCAAACAAAAACCTCAATGTTCATCTGAAAAAAGTGTACCAAAATTTGATCATTTCATGTAAAAACAGGAAATAAATAAATAAATAAATTTAAATGTGCTAGCTTTTTTTCAAAATTTGTATGAAAGCAAATGAGATCAGTTTCACTGCTGTTATGAGGGCAGAAGCTGAATTGGCTAAATCAGGTGTTTTATTGCCATGTTTTAGAAAGCATTTTAGAAAAGATGAGCTGCTATACAAAATTATAGTTTTTCTCAGCCTGAAAAATATGTTTCATAGCTTGCAACAGCTCATGTAGCTTCCTTAGAGAAATAATATATCCTACCCTTAATACAGCAAGTGCCATAGTAAAGAACTCCTCACATTTAAGGAAGGGATAAGACTTCAGAAAAGCTTTGAACACCATTGCATCTTCATATTTTGTTGTTTAAAAAACTAGTACAGGTCCTTCACACAGTAAGTGAACCTTCCCAAAGGTTTTCCATGGAAAGAACGAATAGGCATTGCCTCTGGCATTAGACACTGGATTTGGATGACCAAGAAAGAGCAGCCAAGTCTTGAGTGGAATAACACGACTGGCTGAAAAAGAGCTAAAATTTTTCTGAGATTTCAAGCCAGAAGAGGTGCTATAGAGCTACATTTTTTTTTCAATACTTTTAAAATTTATGTAAAATATATTGAAAGGTTCGTAATAGAACATCACTCAAAGTTGTAGTATGGGGTTGGAACATGAGATTTTTTTCTATGATGATAGTATTATGTAATATGAACAACAGAAAAAAATGAAGAGCATTCTAATAGATATTCCTTTAGTAAGTAAAAGCACTAAATAAACACCTGGATTTGGTCCTTTTTCTACTTCTACATAGTGTTTTATGTTTTACATTGATGACGTTACTACAGGCCATCTAGTCTTAAATATACTTTAAATAAAAGTCTTAAAATAACAGAGTTGAAACAACAATTATTATGGCAATATAATCTTTCATGCAGAGTCAGTTAATGCCATCATTATGTGATTGAGTCCAAAACATTAAGGTGAAAGCAATTTGGCAGCATTTTTGCATAATATGCCTCTGCTTGAAGGATCAGTCCTATTGAAAAAAGATAATGTTTGAAGGGGGGGGTAAATGGGGGAAGGCAGATGAAAGTCACATAAATCAAAATAGGAGGATTTGAAGCCCATTAAAAAAAAAAAAGCTTTTCATTTTCAAATATAGAACATCAGATTTGGTTGTGATTTTACTTTTCAGTTGGCACATCAGTTATACTGAAAAGGACTAGAAATGTTTCACCATGTACATTATCCTGAAGCAAAACCTCAGCAAATTAATAAAATGTACAGCAACAGTTTTGAATATGCTAACATAAACATATCTTTATTCTCAATGTATCTCACTTCTTTAACACAAAACATGGTTGATGTGTTAATTTATATATAAAAAATTATATATGGAAAGCTGTTTACTTGGGCATGAGGATTAATTGTCATTAATTGAAATAATTAATTTGTCTGGAGAAAAAATTTCAAATGCTCTAATTCGTAGTTCATGAGCCATTTCCCATATATCTCAGTGAGAAAATAATATGTATGTCCTGTGTAGTCAGAAATCTACATGACATGTTTCTTGAGCTATCCCATCTTTGCAAATTTGATACTTCTGATGATGTGCTGAAATGGGTCAGTTATGTTTCAATAGAGAGACATAATCAGAGCTCTCTTATCAGAGAGGGATGATATATGTTTATTGTGAAAATGTTATGAAACAAACAAATACTTGCGAAAAATAATTTCTTATATTCCTGATCATTTTTAAAATGTGTCTTCCACAGTTACATGCAGTTAACACAGGACTCAGGAGTTCAGTTTTATACAATCTCTTGGTGATATCACAAGACCTAATTTTTAGTAGCTTTATATTTTTCATGCTGTAAAAATATCATTGTTGCTTGCTGAATATTTGGCTTTCTATTTAAGTGTACTCAAGATGATATAACTGAAATATGCTGATATTTGCATATCATCAAGAAAACAGATGATATCTTGCAGAGACATTAGAAAGTAGTGCCTCACTGAAAGTCAGAAATATTTGGTCTTGTGGAATGTGTTTTAGACAGTTGTATCTTGTATCCCTCCTGAATGGCTTAGGTGATATTTTTGAAATGTATACATTTCAGGAGGAGCACCAGCAAAGATCAAAAATGGACCAGGTTTGTGTAATTCTTGCCATTCTTTGTAAGTCTTCTAGTTAAGAAAACTTATAAACAAATATATTAGAATCAAGTAATAGCTATGTTCTGCTAGTAACATATATATCTGATTCTCAGAGTAACGGTAAAATATTAACAATGGATTTTCCCTGAAATATAGTAATAACAGGAAGAGAGATGGGTCATCTTCAGTCATAGTAATGCCAGGCAGAGATACAGATAATTTTAGGTCTTAGTTTTCTGAAAGTAAAAAGTGAAAAAAACCCACCAACTTTATGTTCCTCTAGGTTTTTTTTTATGAATCAGGGAAGGGTCACAGATGCTGGACTTGAAATTGTCTTTTCCCCAGTCTCATTTTGCTTCCTATCCATCTGGGACTGATGCATTTAAAGGAAATGAATGGTGCTTCTCTCTGGAACTGAACCAGGATATAGTAGTAGAATCTACTACAGCTTCTTTTGAAATGTGCATCTCTTCATGCTCAGTACACAGCTTAGTTTATGCCCATCTCTAATGAAGAAAAGAGTTAAAAAAATCCACATCCCATTGTTTTTCTTTTTAAAACTCTGTGACTGTTCTTCTGTACTGAAGAACTAATGAGGGAAAGGTAGACTTTCAGAATGAATAAACAAGTTGATTTTACCTTGTACATACTGGTTTCCCAAAACAAATTTATTTTAATAAGTTTTATTTATTCATATGCTTTTATCTTTGCAAGTTCTGCTTCCTTGATTGTACATGACAAACCCTACTATAGTTATGAAAGACATGAAACACTCAGAAGTCATAAAGGAAATGATCCTGACTAACTCAAATGGGATGCTGCTGAAATTACATTAAAGTTGTCTTATGACTTTAGGGTTCCACTTTCTTTAACATCAGTAGAGGAATATCAAGAGGGACAAGGGCCTAAAAATATTCAGTTAAGCTGTGAATGGCTTGTTTTTGCTTATCTGAACTGAACTGGACTTGTTTGAGGTACATCCACTGGAAGAAATAAAGCTGAACTAAATGATAGAAGGAAACATTGGCCATTTTTTCAAGTAATAGAGCAATATTTTATTGCTCTATTACTTCAATATTTTTACTGTAATAACACTGAAAAAAATACCCACCCAAAAATTCAGCCTTCACTACTTTATAAATAAAAATTAATTTATATTCAACTTCCAGTGACAGCATGAATTCATTTCACAGTATTTGGGTTCTGGACAAAAACTGGGCTGCTCCCCTCTCCTGGTATTTTACTTTTAAACATAAAATGTTTTTCCTTTAAAATCTTATGTAAGATAATTGTGCATTATTTGGCTTAGATATATATAAATAGCTGACAGTGGCCAGGAGTAGTTATTTTCAGTGGGTTTAAAGAGATTTTATCTGTGCATATGAATGTTGACTGCTATTGCTTTTACTTACATTAATTAAATTAAAGGATGTAATCACAGAAATATTTTGTTTTCATTTAAATGGACAGACCTGAAAAATAGCTACAAAGCTGAATCTTAACTGTGCAGATTCTTGTAAGCTCTGTAGGTTGATTTGTTTTTCCTTACATAAAAACTTTGAGAAAGGTTTCCTCTGTTGTTCAGTTACAGGTCTTCAAACTTACTCTCAATTCCAGTTTTAGGCACCTTCAGTGAAGCATACTGACATTCATTTTGAAGTGCTAAAGCATTCTTTGTGTGGTTTGTAACATGATATACTTGATGCTGAAAGAAACAGCATCCTTCTGTAACAAGCAATACCAGGCCAGTTTGTAGCTCTGGAACTACAAAGACTTGAATTTAGAAAGCAGATACACAGGACTGTGTACCAGTCTTAGTCAAAAACTAGTTTCAGTTTGCAAGCATGTGTTACATCTGCAAAAATGTAATTTGGTGTACTGAACCAAATGTAGAAGACTAGAGCACTTTATGAGAGCAATTTCACATTAGATATTTGATTTAATTCTGACAGTTCTGAAGAGTAGGGGTAAGGCCTATTAGTCAGAACATGCCTATGAATAAAATGACAGCAATAGGTCATATTCTTATTTCAGCATTTCTTAATGTGTTATCAGAAAGGAATAAATACTGAAAATTTGCTAAATTTGCTTTTAAGAATATTTACAAATTATTATTCATTCCTTTTTGTACCCTATGCACTGGAATTTTAGGGAAATAGAATTTGCTTTCATGTCTCTGCTGATAAGAAGGCTCTTTTTTAATGTTTTATGGTTTGGGGTACTTAGTTATTTTCATCTATGACAGATAAGAACTCTGAAGTTTTACTAATATTAATATTATTAAAAGGTTCTATTTTTTCAAGAAAAAAAAAACTGGTAGGCTCTTATTTACAGTAAACAAACAGAAAAAAATTTCCTTATTTTTAAATAAGCTAAGACTACAAGGGAATCTTAGACCTGTCACATTTTCAAATTTTATGTATGAAATTGTTCCTTACACTTTACAATACAGGTTTAACTGAATTTGTAAGGAAAAATGTGATAAACTTTATCACATACTCAAATTAGAAATAATATTCAAAATGAATATTAGTTAAAAAAATAAAGGTTGTAAAGACAACTCTGAAAATGCTGTTATTGAGGCTGTGCTTATTTCTTTATTTTATGTGTGTGTCATAGGTAAGTTTTAATCACGTGGTGTTTTTTTTCATTTTTTTTCCTCTGCTAAAGGAAAGCTAGTTACTCATAAGTAACAATTGAGTTTGTCCAATGGTTAGCCAAATATTTCATTTGCCTTATTCTCTTTAGAAGGGGCTATCAAGTATATATATATATATATATATATATATTTCCCCCCTGGCATTCCTACTGTGCTTGCCACTATAGAAGATCAGTGTTTGACAATTAATTGGGAATTAAAAATCCTCATGGTCTAAAAAGCTTATTTATATGTATTTTACAAATAAGACCTGAGAAATACCTACTAAAGTAAGAAAATACCTTCTAGCTAAGATATGTAATCATGAATTCTTGGTTTGAAGGACTGATGGCTTTGCCACAAGCTTGAAGCAAAACTATATAGGTTATGGTTCCCAATATTTATTTTATTTTAAGAGTTTCCAGTAGAAGTAGAAATAGAAAACTGCTTCACTGGGAAGCGGTATTTTGCTGGAATATTTTTGCTACAAATGACAATCTCTGTATGAAATGAGGCAAATCTCTACAGAAAATAGTCATTATACAGTAGCCTCAAACTATTCCCAAAACAAGCCTACCCAGTGTGGAACTGCGGATAATAGAGCAAGAAGAACTAAAATAGGGGAGCATAAGAATTATCATAATACTTGGAGTATATGGAAATTTGCAATATGGAAAAAGATTTTTCCCTCTCTCTCTCTACTGCACTAGTATGGAAGAGGGCCAAACTGAGCCCTTAGCAATAAAGGAACACTTTTTTACAAGAACTGCTTTTCAGATGATATAATTAAAGGTCAGAAGACAACCTTCATTATTTTCTTTTTTCTGTCTTCCAGCCTCATTTGTACCAAGGCTGCTCAGGTCACTGTTTTGAGTTGGTGATGCAGGAAGGTTTATATATCTTTGGTATAATTGTGCATAGCAGTTTCCTAAAGTTTCTCTGCTGGGAGTGTCATCCAGAAAGGTTACTGTGACATTTCCAAAATCATGTCTTATTAATAGGAATGAAACATGTTTGTTCCCATTTTCATGCACTGGTATTGTATACACATTTATCTATATTGTGATATGTTTATCTAGAACATGCATACATACCTGTGTGTGTGTATATATATATATATATATATATATGGAATATTGATGTTAGAAATAGTATTTTCTTTGGGTTATATTTTGTTTTGAATGTAACATAAAGAGTAGTAAGCAAAACTGCTTCTCAAACTTTAATAATTTGGAGGAGAGAAAAAAGTTGGACAACAGTTTCTTTCCAATAATAGTTTTCAGCAGCCTCTGAGTTATGAACAAGGTTTACTAACTTCCATTACTAAATAAAGTGATGCTTATGGCAGCTAAATTAACTATAGTATCCTTGACTATATCTGATGGACTTTCATGTAGAGGGAAACATTTTAAATTACAATTTATATATCATCTCATTAAACCTAATGCTTGCTGACTGTTATGCCAGCCATGTCCTAGAAAAGTTGCCACTAAATTTTCTTTGAATAAATTTATATTTTGGCCCCACTTATATTAAAGTGCAACTGTACTGAAGATAAGGTGAGTTTAGCTGAGTAAATATAAAATAGAGCTTTTCTGTCAATATCATCTAACATATTCCTGGTCTACTTCTCTCCTGGATACTGTTAAAACATTTTGTGGCATGACAATTTAGCAGTAGTTAGAGATATATTGAAAGAAGATCAAGGAGTTTTGATCCATTTGCACTGAGAATTATATGGTGGGATTTGTTTCTGGGGACAGAAAAATGAGAATATATTAATCATTGTAACCAAAATCTGAATGTCTAGATCATCAAAGCCTGTGTTTGATGGTGGCCAGCTGTGGGTGGTTAGTAAGAGTGAAAACACAAAGTAAGCATGTAGTGATAATACATACAAATGTTTCTTCTATGACCACTGACAGCGTAAAATTGTGGCGCTTCTTGATTGATTATAACTTACATGCAGGGCTTATTGAAACACGTCCTTCAACAATTTCGTAATCCATTTAAGCAACTGGCATTTACAAAATCTTGCAAATAGAAGTCCAGTACAGAAATGTGTTTTGTATCTAAAAAATCAGGTTCTTTTTGAACCTGATTTTTTTTTGTTGTTTTTATTAGAAGATTCCTGATTCTGTTAGTGAAAAACACCTTGAATATTAGATCCTGCACATAATTCATGTTTTCATAGATATCTATCTCCTATCAGCTGGAAAAATCCCCCCCGTCTTCTTCTTCTTTATAAAGAAACTGTTTTCCAACTTTAATCATCATTTATCCTTTTCTTTATCTTTGCTAGATGGAGAATACCTTGTCTGGGGGAGGACATGCTAATGACAGCAATAAAACCTTCAATATAGGGACATGACCGTCAGTAGCATAACATTTTTTCTTCTTTTCTTTATAATTCTTAATATATTGTTTCCTTTATTTACTTAACACTGAGCTAAGACTTTTATTTACTTAACACTGAGCTAAGACTTTCTCACAAATAGGTATTGTAACTACAGGATCTCATTTGTGAATAACCATGTTGTCCCTGTTTATCAGTTCACATTCTTTTGAAAGGCCTTTTTTGTTTACTGGTCTTAATAACAATCTCAAATAAGCTCTCATAGCCATTACTCATTTCCTTTGCCAGATCAAAAGATCAGATCTAGAAGAATTCCACTTTTGTCTATCCTCTATTAGTATTATTGACTATTTACTTTAATTGATTTTTCTGTATTTTGTTGAGAAGATTTTCTAGCTTAATTTCTTTAGAAATGTTGGTGGTAGATCTTTTCAAATACCTTCTGGAAAGCTAAACTGACTATGAAGTCTGAAGTTCTCTCCCCTATATGTAAAAAGGGTGACTGCCTTGATACATAGCATGCAAATGAAATTCCTGTGGGTAGACAAATTTTAATTTCTGTCCTCATGAACAAGCAGGTTGCCACACTATCTCGAAACTAGCCAAAATTAAGAATGTGCATTGATTCTCTAATTTTTTCAATTCTGAAATTAGTAGGATGAGATCCATAATAGCAACATGCAATATGATGGAGATATTTCTTACACACATATGTGCATAACATCAAAGTTCCTCTGTAAATTAAAGTTTTTCAACAGTGTCATGACTTCCAAATCTTTTGAGGTGTTACTGATTAATTAATTTGTATTTTCTGTACTTTCTGTGACTAAAAAGTTGCAAGTCGTGCTACCTGCTTGGAACATAAAAGATACTTTCTAGTTTCAGCTGCTGACTTTCCTCTGACCTTTTAGTGAATATAATAAATTAGAATTTGTTCTGCTTCCCTCAAAAAATTTTGCTAGAAGTTTCCACACAAAGTACCTAAACGTGGGTGCAAAAATATTTATAAAACGCTTACCTTCCAAAACTTAATAAACAAAATACTATTTTGCAAACATTCATGGAAATGTACAAAGTCATTTTGCCAAATATAAGTTCAAAATTTATAAGATTTCTGGTTGTGATCAAAAAACAAAGGAATATTTCATACTTCTTTTCGAATATATTTTTATCTTTTCCTTGTTGACTAAGGTTTACATCAATCTAAAGACAATGAATTTTCTTAAAAATTAAATACTTGCTTTGATTTTTGGGTGGAAAAAACCCAAGAGAAACTGACATTCAGAAAAAATACTGAATTAAAAACGGTCATTTTGATTTCATGGTTGACTATATTCTTTTTAAATGGAAACAAAAATAGCCGTAAAGAAGAGAAAATGAAAGAATTTTAAAAAAATCTTTCTGGCTTATTGTATTTGTGAATTTCCATGTTATTAGATCTATCTTCTGCCATGTAGAAAGTGATTTTTCATCCAGCTTAACCATATTAGAATAGAGTTTAAATAAGCCTCTGAAAAACTGGAGAGACGATAAAGAAGCCCAGATTACTTTGTTGGAAAAATAAAAGTTGTATTCACATGTCTCCTTGTATTTCCAATTATCTCCTTATGTTTACTATTTATAGGATGACTTTGAACATAATAGATAACACTGTTACGAATAAGCTTGAACATCTATTTGTTTATCTTGTTATGAACAGATTATAGCTGAGTGATTTCTGTGTTGTTCAAGTGAGCCTGATAATGATAACACAGAGTTTGAAGGCTTCTGGTAATTTTTATTGTCCAGTCTCTAGTTCAGCTTATTTGGAAAAAAGTAAGGAAAATTTAAACTCTTTATATTATTATATAAGATGCATACTACTAACTAGCTTCCTGAAAAGGTTCATTGTTTTGTTTTCAGTAGTTAGTGATGGGCCAAAAGAGAGTATTTGCTTTTTACTCAATATTGGATAAACTTAGAGGAACACTTTCAAAAATTTTAATTCTGATAGAAGAAGGGGAAATCCAGTCTGAAGAAACCTGGAGAAATGATTGCATTTAATTTTCTCCATCATTCATGATGATTCTTGTAAGTCCTTCCAACTCAGAATATTCAGTGATTAGCATGATGAGCAGCTCTGTAACATTAACAAATGTTTATGTAGTTAACCCAGTGGGAGAAAATTATACTAACAGGTTTGAAGGGAAATAATGTCGCAAATTTGGTCCTCTTTCTTTCAACTTTGGGTGACAGGTAACACAGGAATAATTTAAGAAGTCATAGGAACATGTGATTCAAAGGAAACAGAGTCACACTGGACAATAAGTGAGAGGAATGAAGTGTAAATTCTTGACACACAGCAATGCAACTGATAAATAATTCGGCCTGGAATAGTGTTACATATGACTGAAGGAGAAATGATGGAAATATAATAAGTTGATATGTTGCAAAAGTGAATGAGTGAAAACCATCTGCATATACAGAGATGGAAGCTGGTGGATATTGACCTGAGAATTTGCAACGTGAGGATTTTTTTGGTTTAAGTGCTTGTTTTGTTCTCTGGGGTTTTGTTTGTTTGGTTTTTTTTACTCTCATTAGCCTGTTCCTCCCATCAATCACTTTTCTGAAGGCCCTATGAAATATTACTCTTCATATTGTTGTCACTAACGTAAGATCATGTGCACATCTGCTTCCATAAAGTCCCTTTTTTTTTTGCAACAGACTCTAAGAACTCACTGTCTACTGCAAGCCCAGTGGCTACAATAGTTTTTATATGCTTCTGACTTTTTAAACATTCATGAGGTGTCTTGTCGTAAATAACTTTCAAGTTCCAGTTGAAATGCAATATTAATGTTATTTTCTTTGTTTCTCTGGTCCTGTGGCATTTTTCTCTTAAGAACATATAGATAATTAATTCAGACTAAATACCATGATTTTGTTTACTACATGTTGGTATGTTCTGTTAATTTTCATCTGATTTCATGCAGCTAAGCTTAGAAGGTGCTACTTGGGAAGCAGGCATCCTGTTTTATATTTTTTCCATTTTGAGTTTTCTAGGAGATTCACTTTCCAATTCTTCACTATTTTAAGGGCGCAAAAAGATGATGTAATAGTGTCCTTGATTCCTAAAACTTCTTAAAATGTACCGAGAAATAAATGTCCCAGGATATGGCAACAAATAATGAAAAGATAATTTATACTATTTATATAATGATGTTAGTAATAGGTTTAAATATGTTTATATACTTCCACAATGTATACTAATATTTTATTTAATAACACGTACAGGATTAAATTTTAAACATCAGATTCAGATTCTGCTGAACAGTTATAAAATAACTTCCTTTAACACAGTGATAGAAAAGTATTTCCTTATAGTTATTACTTGGAAAGTGGTACTGTAGTGCAAATCAAAGTCATAGAGTCTTTTTTGATGTTTGCTGATATGGATGAATAGTGAGGAAGATGTGTGCATTTGTTTTTTCCTTCTGGAAACAAACCAGAGATTTTTACTGAGTTATATGTAAAAAGTGTTGTTGTTGTTGTCTGGACCTGTTTAAACAATTTTATTTTTTTAGCAAAGAGGTAAAAACCCAGATGTTTTGCAGCCTATTTTATCTTCTTCCTAGTATGTACTCGGTTCAATACGTGGGATGTCACTGATCTAAGTGTTGCTGTAGACAAAATTAATTTTTGAAGAATGTATTTTGTCTATTTATGTATTGAATGAATGGATATTATTTGTTTGTTTCCTCTTATTGCTTGCTGTTTAAAGACTGATGTGGATTTGGAAGAAAAGAAGTAGGCCCTGTTCACTAGGTGATCATAAAGATCAACTGTTTGTTATCACTTGCAAGACTTTTAAAAAGCTTTGTAATGCTGCTTATATAAGACATTTCTTAATATTCTCAGATTCATATTCTATTAAGGAATATTAAAAAATCATTAGTTAATAAAAGTATTATCGATTGAAGAAAAATCCAAAATAGTCACAGTTTCTTAACAGATCAAATAGTTTAACTTGATATCAAGTCAATAAAAATTTGGTCTCCATTGCACCAAAATAGATTGCTTAATGGTAGTGTATTCAGCTTTTAACTTCACTGGGTTTTATCAGCCCACTAAGGAGAAGAAATATCTAACTAAATGAGAATGCAGCATTCCACTTTTCAAAGGAATAATATATTTTCAATATACCTTGGTTTTATGCCAATAATTAGGTAAGAGAAAGAGAGAAGGAATAAACCTTCAGCTGTGTTTCTCCCACAGTAGCTAATACAGACCTAATACATACTGCCTTGGCTCTGAAATTATTTAATCTCAGCAGAATTTCAAAATCGCAGTGCTTGTCTAGTACAAAACTTGTGTCACCTAAAGAATAAAGGAAGAGACATTTCAAAATGTTTTTGTATACCTGCTTTGTTTTGTGATAGCTAAAGTATATTTTTGGTTACAGTTGGCTAGTTGCTCAGGTTTCTTTTTACTGGACTTGAGAAAACTCAGTAAATTGAGGGGAGGGATGCTTTTGCGACACTTTCTCAGTCACAGAGTGTTTGTAAGCAAATAATTTGTCCTTGGAAAAACAGGGCTTAAAAATGATCGAGCATCTTTTTACGCTTTATCTGTTCACTTACAGATCACTTCTGATGATGTAAGTATGACTCAAAACGGAGAACTGTAGAACAAATACACAGAGATTTTGAAACTAATGTTATGTGTTTGGATAGATAAATTGTGCCAGCATGCTTTTAGAATAAGGCTATTTGAGTTGACACAAGATGGTAATTCATCTTTCTAGACTAGTTTAGTTAAAAAATAAAACCAAAAAATTATTTTAAACATTGACCTGTAGAAAGGAGCACTTTCAAGCAAGCAAGTAAGTGTGTAACTTGTTCCTGTTTCAGTGAGCACAAGCACTTCCGACTGTTTTGTATGTATGGAGAATACTTCAGCACAGAAGTATTAGCAGTTGGTTGTGATGCCAATGGAGAAATTCCGTGTTCTCTTCAAGCTTGAAACTCATGGCCAGAACAGGCAGGCAAGCATTAACATAGTTGTAAAAACTGGTTTATTTTTTTAAAAATAAATACAAAAATATAAATATAAAACATTGGCAGATAGAATTTGATGAAATGAAGTTGCACAAACTTTTTTTTTAAACCAGCTGCATATTACACTTATTAACACCACGTGTACATTTTGTTTTATTTTAATGTACAGAACAGGATATATTGGATTTTTTTTCTTCTTTGCCATCTTAAAAGCTGCACTTGCAGGAATAGGACATGTACCTAACAGAAGCGACTTGAGGTTGCTTAAGGGATTATCACCCTGTTCAAATTTCTGAAGGTAAGATTTTTTTATTTTACTTACTAAAATGTACAACACTGAATTTCCATAGCTTTGGCTCTTGGAAGTTGATTAAATAAAATTTCGTATATATTCCAAGTGGCATCCTACTAGAAAGAATGAATGACATTAATGAACAAGTTTAAAACAAATTTTAAAAGGAAAACATTGTGCTGAGTGGCAGGAAAATTTTCCTGAATGTTAAATACTGTTGAGTGCAGAAGGTGTCTGTAAAATTACTTCCGCTCAAAGGAAAAGAAAAAAGTAGCCTACTGTAGGTTAAGAATTGTCTTTGTCACTTTCTCCTCCACCGTACATCTCAGCTAGCTTATTAAACCGAGGGCCCCACTCTCGGAGGTAATCATAGTTTTGGTCTCCTTCGGTAGTACCGGACTCCAAGGAGCTCAAGGATTCAGCTATGGAATCGTTTCCCTCATAGGCATAGGTTGCGAGCGAGTCATACGGCGGTGCAGAGGGATCAGTGTCATGCTCTTTTAGCCTTTGGTTAATGAAATCTCGGACATCCGTGTTGTCTGGTGCCGAAGGAGTCCTCCGTGGCACAAATAACGTTTCAGGGATAATGTCTCGTCGCAGCTTCTTATCTTCGATAGCTGCGGGATTCCTCAGGGTGCCGATATCAAAGGCTTGGGTGTCTTCCTCTCCACCGCCTTCGTCATTGTAACTCACAATGTTGTCTCTGATGTCCTCTTTAGAGAGGATCAAAGGCTCCTTCTTTCGTTGCCTCTTCAGAGCAGCAAATAGCACCACTATAACTTAAAGAGGGAAACAATGGGTAAAGATCTGTATTTAACAGTTTCTTAGCAGAAAATCCACCAGGCACAAGAGCTACATTTCACCAACCTTTTTTTTTTTTTTTTTTTTTGATAACTGGATAAACACCTCTATCTGTATAATGTTAGCACAATAAAGTCTGTATCAAAAGCCTCTTTTGCACACGTGTGCTCTGCTTTACAGGACCATGAGCTTGTCTGCATGCTCCTTCTGTAGCTGTAATGAGCTTTAAAATAGCCAGGTCTATTATGAAGATATTTTTCCTTTTTCAAGCTCAAAGGATATTGCTAAAAAGTGGGATTGAGTTGAATTACAGGTCATTAAGTGTTACTCTGAAAACCACAAAATGGAGGTTTTACAAAACATTCTCTTTTTTTTATTACAGCACTGAAACCACTGGATAGACAGGGCTTTGATGTAGTAAAATTACTGCTTACTGTTATATGTAAAATATATGCTGCATATTGATTTTAATTGTTATTTAAATGAAAAAGAGACTTTTCCTTAAAAAAAAAAAATGAAAGACATTAAAGCAATTTTTGATTATACTGTTCATCCTCCCTGAACCTTTTTTCTTGGACAACTTAACGAAAGAACATACATGAGCTTCTGGTTGCACAGTGAAAATTTTAACAGTCTTGTTTACAGTGTCAAATTAGCAGATAACGAGGGTTTGATTTGGTTTTTTTTTTCCTTTTTATTTCAAGCTGCAGTTATATTCTGCTTTCAAAATCCAGGATCATTAATTCTATCAACCTGCATAATTTAGTGAAATGAGTTGGGCCTTAAATATTTGTTCCTGGGTAGGGGAAGATGCGTTTCTCTTCTTACCTAGCAGGATAATGATGCAGAGGAGAATGGCCACCAGTGCCCCCGTGCTGAGGCCGGCAGGCAGGAGCAAGGCCTCGGCGCTGCAGGACTGCATGTTCCCCCGGCTGTCACAGGCACACACCCGGATGGTCAGCGTGCCCGTGCTGCTCTGGATCGGGTAGTCATTGTCTGATATCACCACTGGGAGAAGGTAAGTACTTATTTCATGTCGACTAAAGCCATTCCTTCTCGTCAAAATCCTGGCAGTGTTATCTAGATCGATTAAAAGATACTGTTGTAGGCTATATGGACAGAAACCATACCACTTATAGTAGATGCAAATCATCATATTTTACATTACATAAAAATAGTTCCTGATTTCATAGTGATATCTGTTTTTCTAACAACATTCCCTTTTGATCAGAAAGCTATATGTAAGTTTTTAGGTACATCTGGCCTGCTTCTCTGTGCCTCTGCACCACTTTCGCATGTGATTTGAAAAGAGGATTTTTCAAAGCTTTAAATGTTTTACAGATAAATGCATGCAGCGTGTGACACAGTTACAGTTCAGGGCTGAAACCTCGAAAAGCAGTGACCAGCTGAGGAAAAATAACCTTCCACTTTGTGCAGTTCAACAACTACTCTGTTCTGGAACATTCTTTCTATGCATCATCTGTGACAACCCCCACAGGAATGCTATCTGTCAACTCAGTATGAGATTTGCTACACCAAACCGCTTTCAACACACTGTAGAACAATGAATTATGTACCTTAGCACATGAAGTAGGGCTTTTTTTGGAAAGAAATTGTCTTAGGAATTCAGAAAATGTGAAAGATGGTAGCTATTCCTGCACATTTTTGAGAAGTGAACTTACTAAACTGTATCTGTAGCAGACAAATCTTAGTTGTGTGCAGGATACTTCAGCATCAAAAGCTTTCCACTGAGTGGCCAGAGGGAAGGGAAGGAAGAGAAGGAATGATAACATGGAGAGACTATTTCTTCTACTGTTAGAGCCACAATACTAGAGTGGCAGCCAACACCAGAGTTGATAACTTCTTAGTCCAAAAGAGAGAAAATACAAGATTAGTGTGCACTTAAAAGGAAAATTTAATTTTCATCACATTTGTGGATTGCTTGAGGCTACCTATGTCGTTAGCTATCTTGACAGCCAACTTCAGGCACAACTAAAATAACCCATGTGAAAAAAAGAAAGAACATAATTACAGATAGCAAGGAAATATC
The DNA here is from genome assembly GCA_013401135.1 of Cettia cetti. NCBI lineage: Eukaryota > Metazoa > Chordata > Aves > Passeriformes > Sylviidae > Cettia > Cettia cetti. The sequence continues at coordinate 20,706 of VZUI01048529.1, read as the reverse complement.
AAGATCTACACCTCTCTGTACTCAGGACCTAGTCACCAAGAGATAACCTTTGTTTAAAATATTAACTCACATATTTTTTCATAGACTTCAAGATCTGAAACACAAAGCTTTTCTATATTTTTTCCATCCACTGGTTTTGTGTATTTTAACACTATTTGTTTTCACTCAACATCAAAATTACATATCTTATGGATCTTTAAATACCTCTACTGCCAGGGATTTTATATCGTACCCAAACTATTTGATTTCATTACTTTACTTTCCCTACCATTAGAATTTTTTTCTCCTGTTGTTTGTAGAAACATCTACATCTTGGCATATTCATCAGGAACAGAGGACTATTCCTGTTGCCTTTATGTCTTTGACACATTTGAAGGCTGATATGATGTCCCCTTTTGCTTATTTCTTCTGTTATCTAGAGTCCTCTCAATTAGTCATACTAATAATGAAGGCCAAAATTCCTAGTCTCACTTCCCCAACAGAAGCTTCTGAAAATTTTCTCTGATAAAGACAGACTGAGAAAGGATCAAAAGGAAAGCCAAAGTGGTTCTCAGAACCATTATTTTCATTAATGATCAGAAAGAAGCAAAACAGAAGGCCAGGGGAATCAGAACTATGTGACAAAAAGCTAAAACGAAAAACCTCAACTTGTCAGCTGAAGGCATTTTTGAAAGCTTTTCTCTTTTGCAGTCAAGTATTCCATCTGCCTCTTACAGAAAAGCCAATACTTTTCTGATATTCTTTATAAGTCTTTTTTACACATTTCTGCCTCACTTACACAGATAAAAATGTAGAAGTCCTAAAACTCATTCAGGTAAAGTATTCTTGATAGTAGCAACCTTCACAGCCTTCTCTACATACTGATAGACTTCAAAAGCAAATATATTTCAGGAATGTAGCCAGACAGAAAAGATAAAACTCCTTCATTGGAACAGGCATGAATTTTACCTTCGTTATCCTGAACAGTGAAGTTAGGGTTAACAGCAGCTAAACTGAAGAAAAATTTTTGTCCACCAAGAGGGTCATCTTTGTCTACTGCACTTATGGTTTGAATAAGCTGCAGGAAAAAAAGCAAGCAAACAAACAACAACAACAACAAAAAAAAACTCCAAATACACCTAGGTTTCTGATAAAGCTGTCTGACAAAAGAAGATGAAAAGCATTAGAGTAATTTAGCATTTACACATATTGACTTAATATTTATTCTGTAAAATATAACTAAACCAAAATGCTCAACAAATTCCTTATGTAAGCTTTTTTGAAAAAGAACATCTGTATTTTTCATGAGTTAGTACTTGTGCACCTGTATTTTTGTAGCTACATAGTGGGATAAACTTGCCAAAAATAGTTTTAGTTGCAGCTGGTTGTTTTTATACTTCATCTTTAGTTCATCGTTTTAAATTCAAATCAACACCTAAGACAGTAATTCACAAGAAGTTTTCTATTTTCGTGATAAAAATAGCATTTTAACAAACAGATTTTTGAAAGGAAATTTAACGTTTCAAATTACATTTCAACATTAAAGCATTTTTTCTTAAACATGTTTTTTTCTATTTATTAGCATAGCAGAACACACCAACATGATTCCTGAGATGTAAAATGCCAGTTAGATTTTATACATATTTCCACTCTTGTAAAACATGGTAGCACTTCCTAGAGATGCACAACTTTGGAGTGGGATAAGAATCTGGTGTCATAATTCTCAGAGTAAGCTGCACCAGATCAGTTCCATACTCAGATTCAGAGCTTTCTGCAATGCCTACAAAAATTTTTGGGAATTTCTGGGGAAAGAAATGGCAAGCCCTTCATCAGAACTTATTTACCTGTCAACTAAGTGAATATGTGGCTTTTTCACTGAAATTTCTATACCTAAGAGTGCAAAATATTGTTTCCCAAGTAAAATTTTTTTTTATTTTATTTTTGACTGTTTTGCCTAATTTCAGACTGGGGCTTTTTAATACCATGGCATATAAACTGAATCTAAGTCTGGATTTTTGTGCATGCATGCTTGAAGCTTCATGCTTCATGCTTCAAGTTCTTAAGTTTGACTTCCAAATATAGATTAATCTTTAGTCTAGATCAGTTTTATTCTTCATTTTTTGTCCATCATTTTAAATTGCACTGCTTTTTAAACCATGGAATTACATCTAATTTTTAGCACTATTCATTCCCTGTGGTATACTTGTTAAACCCTGTTTGTTTTCCTCTTCCAGTTCTTCCAAATACAGCCATTTCTCTTCATATCACAGCTTTTGTCAGGTCTGATCATCTTTAACATCAACAACTGCAACGCACTCCTGTTTGCCTTAAAAAACGCATTACTAACTCCCAACTTCTCTCTTGTCCATCCAGAAAATAGCAACAAATTTCTTAACGAGGCAAGGATGGGACTTCTTTGCTTTTTCAACAGGAGTTTTGTCTTTCTCTAAATCTGTTTTCTTATATAATCCTCCAATAACTTCTAAACTAATAAAACTGATAATGCAAGCACAGAATATTATTTGTTTGTGAGGAATGAATATTTTAATTATTTAGTGAGCAGCTAGCATAAGAATTTTCATAGATATGTACAAAATACACTAGTTTATTCTGCTTCACAACTAGAGACCATTAATATGACCCCTTGTAGGTGTTAGGCTGATTAAAATCAACTGATTTGCTGGGTGTTCATACTCATAGTTTAAAAAGAGTGAGTAGAATTGAAAGCACTATATGGCAGTTTGAGAACAGTTTCCTGATTATGTTGATTACTATTTTAACATGATAAATCCTGTTTTACATGTGGTTTCAAAGTGGTTTTTTTTTTCTCTTAGACCTGCCAGCCATAGGAAACTGCAATTAGCTTGTAAGTAGGGGTTTAACACTCAAAGTTGCAGAAATGCCACAGAGCAGTAACTGCAGGGAAGCCAAGGATGTTGTTACTCCGTGTGATAACAGTCAGAAAATTAAGGGCCCAGTAGTCATGAGGGTCGTTAGCCACTAAAAAACTGACAAACCAGTGGAAAAAAGTTTGCTTTATGGTCTGCTTATTCCAACAAAATTCATCTTTCTGCTTGGTAGAACCTCTGCAAGCATCAGTTCTATCAACTGTTTAGGTAGATGTTTTCTTCTAAAAAATACTATAAATTTCTTTTAAATTTAGGAGAAAGAACAAAAATATAATGTGCTATTAAGAAAAAGAAAGTAGCAGAACTCTTTAGAAACCCTACATCAATTTGCAGTTCAAAAACTTTTTCTTGCCCAAGTGAAAAAAAGCAAACCTTTGAGAGTTTCTGAAAAAGGTAAGGCAAAAACAAAATTCTGATACTCATAAAACCACTGGAATCTGTAAGATCTATGGCTATATAGTGAAGAAACTAAAGTAAGAATGAACTAGGAAAGAAAGATAACAAAATTTCAAGTAAATTGATCAAAAATTGTCATTTGTCAAAAGAAATGAAAGAGATGCAACAAACAAAGATAAAATGACACTTCAGGATTAAAGAATTTTTTACAGAAATATCTGAAAAATAGGAAGGGAAATTTGAATGCTAGAAAAAAGTCAAAGATTTCAGTTTTTCAACAGATCTGAATTTTAGCTACTTTTAGAAAGACACTTGGTGAATATAACAAGGAAATTTCTGGAAATATGAAGATCCCAAAAGCCATGTTTAAGCAAGATAATGGTGAGAAAAGCATCCCTGATAAGGATTGTTATATGGGTCAAATGAGTTGATAACATGAGGAGCATCATAAAAAGAATTGGTTCAAGAAACCTAGTGTGTTTATATAATCTATACTGAATTAAGTTATCAGAAAAAGGAAAATAGCCTCCATCATTCATATTTTAAAATGTCTTGGAAATAGAATACATTATGAGCTGGATCTATTTAAATAACATTAAGCCATGCGAAAAGGGAGTGGGCATGTATGGATTTGGTGAAATGAAGGCTAGTAACAGCAAGACAGGAACAAGCCATTAAACATCACAGCGTGCTTGAGTCAGGTGGGGGTGTCCCAGGGCTGGCGCTGGGGCTGTGCCGGGGCTGCCCGGGCCGGCCCCAGGCGGTGCCAGCGGCTGCAGCGGCCCCAGCGCAGGGCACGGCTGAGCCCCTCAGCCACGGGCGGGCGGGACAGAGCCCCGGGGAAAGCCTGGGCAAGGGAGGGCAAAACGCTGCCCGGCAGCCAGGGCTGAGCCGGGGGAACCCAGCGGGAAACAGCCCTGCCAGCCCCGACGGGACAGCGGGAGCAGGGACGGGGGCAGCAGAGACCCGGCAGGGATGGATGGGCCTGCGGCCAGGGAGAGACCCCGGCCGGGCAGGGACGGCCCTGCGGACCTGAAGGCGATGTCACGCTGCAGCAGATTTATCCTGAAGAAATGCAGTCCATGGGGAATGCTCACACTGGGGAAGTGTTAGGAGGAAGGGGTTTCCAAGAAAAGGAACTCAGCAGTGAAGGGGTGAAGATGAACTTGGGAAGAAGGAGAGTATTAAGGGAAGTTATTTTAGTTCGTCTCTCTTTGCTTCTCACGATCCTACCCCGTTTATAATGAACAGCATATTAAATTAATTTTCCCCAAATTGAGTCTGTTTTGCCAGTGATGGTAATTTGTAAGTTTGTCTTTGCCTCAAGCCATTTTCTTTTTCATCCTTTCTCCCCCCTATACAGTTGAGGCGGGAGGAAGTGGCTGGGTGGGCATCTGGCTGCTGACCGAGGTCAACTCCTGCCTTCTTTTCTTTTGGCAGATCATTTACAAATAGAGAAGAGTCTCTCTTCTGACATACTATAGGGAAAATAAATATACAGAATACTCAGCTTCCATGGAAGATCTCTCTAAAACAGGACTGACTTCTGCTTTCTAAAATGATTCTTATCTTTTACATTAGAGGATCTTTGGAGGCTGGCAGCTGAGCTGCCAGACATCTGACAGCTGGGAGCTGACAAAACCAGTGGGATTCCATCTGTCCAGATGCCCAGCTCCTGGCTCTTCTCACCTGGGGGCAGAGGACAGCTGAAGCAACTTCTTTGGTTGCGGGGCTGCAGCAGTCTGAGCATTTTGCAGCTTTATTTCCCTGAACTCCTATTGAGTCAGCCTTGTGTAGGCCACATGAATGCCTGTGTCCTCTTTATGCCATCACACCAAGACTGTCCTCATTTTTGGGGGCTTGAAAGAATGACAACCACCAAAATAGCAATCTGCCAGAGGTGCTGCTTGTATATACTTGAGCTTTCTGAGATAGGATGTTTGCATAGTTTTAAGCTCACGATCTGACACGAGCAGTAATAGCGAGCAGGAAAACAATCACAGGCCCTTTGAGTCATTCGGACTACAAAAGCCACATTTCTCTTTTGCTATATATGTGTATGTTTGTATACAAGGATTTATGTGCACCTCCCTAGGTATCATACATAGTATGTGTGTCTACATATATGTACGTATAAAATTTAGGCTTCTGTACAAATTAAGTAAATGGAAAAGTATAATATTCATTACAATATCTGTCTTTAGTAGATAGGAAATACTGAAATGAATACCACAGAATCTGTGGCTGATGAAGAATCATTAGTTTCAGTGACCTAACAGAAGATATAAATTTCATGGATCAAATGTAATTATGAAAACCTGAAAGGGAAGAAAAATAGCAGAAATGTGGGAGGAATCAAGCTCATGTTCAGTTTGGATTGATTAGATTCTCTCAGGACAGATTGAATTCGAAAAATAAAAAGTCTTATTTATGAGCTGCCAGTAAGCAGGAAGAATATAATTACATTCAGTCAAATAGATTATTCATGTTATCCTGCATTACATTTTTTCTCTTCCTGAGAATTGTTTTCTTAAAGCAGTGATTTGCAACTCAGATTTCTTAAAAAATGTTTATATTTATGGCCCTCTCAATAACTTTGGCAGGTTTTTCTGATAAAGACACTATTGAGCTCTATAACAATTTAAATAAGCATTAGTGAATACGTAAACTTATTTAGCCTCTCATTTATTAGTTAAAAGCGATTAGCATTATTTTATTCAACTTTTTAACTAATAGCCTATTGTGATTGTAAGCAATAAAACAATGCAATGTAGAAATAACTTTTATATTTACTTCTAAATTATACTGACATCAATAATCTAGATAGCACAGAAAAAACTGTTCCTTAAAATAGATCTACATGGAAATTAAACTGTTCTATTAACATTTCCTGTATGCTCCAGAACTAGTAACCTGCACAGAAAAAACTCTGAAACCTCAGATGAGTAAAATTTGTGGATTCATGCTCTTTTTTTTACACAGGATTTTTTTGTGCAACTTGAAGAGGAAAAAAATCAATGTTCTTCTTTAACAGTTGTTAATCCATATGTCATACTGAAAATGATTAAAATATTATTTTAGCATTTGTAGTAGACACTTCAACTGTTCAAAATTCTACATTTTTAGCCAGTAATTTCTCTTTACCTAACAGCTTGAATTCTCTTGTGACTGTCACAGCAGACAAATGCACTTGTTCATTACCTTTAGATATTTTATGCAGTATAAATCTGGGCCTCAAATTCTTTGTTCTAAGTTCAAACTGATGTCACTTTGGAAGGAAGAATGGCAATCTGAACGTGAATTTTGCAATACAGCCTGAATGTTAAACCTGTGGGACTCCAACTGTTAAGAAAGCTGGCACTTCTACCACGTTCTATTCAAGCGTACGGAACAGGTTGCACTGAACTACTACTGCTACCTTTTTAAAGGCTTTATTATTGGTTGATTATGCTCTGGGACATGTCACAGGAAAACATTTTTTAAAGAGTTCTAATAAGTAATTGCTTATTTAGAATTGGGTATTAAGAAGTACAGTTGTTTCCCTTAAATTGAAGTACACATTGTGTAGCCTCTAAGAAGCAAAAGAGAACATTATGTTACCATTTTAAAAGTGGACGTTTTCTAGTCAGAAGTTTTCAGTGTGATAATGAAAGATGAATCTAACATTTGAAAAAAAAGTGTGACAGATTTTTTTGTTTGCAATCACTGTCAACATGGATTGAAATATATCTGAATTTTACTCTTGGAGAATTATTGAAAACATCGATCAAACTTTTTAGCTACATTTAGTGTTCTACTTTGTGAAATTAAGGGCAAAATGAATCATGACCATGTCATGGACTTACCTCATCAGGATTTAACAGCAGTACAAGGTTAGGTAAGGAAAAGTGGTGATTGAAACACTGATGTGCTTGTAACATATTGAGATTTCACTCTAAGCCTCAGTTACAGAGCTTCTTTGCTCTCATTTTTAACATTTCAAAAGCTAATTTGGATATGATTTTTCCTAAGCAATCAGCAAGAATGATCTACAATTGAGTGCTGTAGCTAAGCTGGATAGTGGGAAGCATATCAAAGGCATACCTGTCCAGCTCTTGCATTTTCACAGACAAAAGTGTCGTAGAATACAGCAAACTGTGGGGCATTGTCATTAACATCCAAAATTCTTACATAGACAGGAACACGAGTAGTATCTTTGGGGTTATCTGACAGCAGAAGAGAGAAGAAACATGAGATTATTTTCTTATTAAGAGTTTTCTTTTTTCTTCCAAATTTTATAAGCAATACACAGGCAAGATGAAATTTGAATCTGGTCAATATTTAGCGTACAAACTAGTAACAAGTCAGAATCAGCCCTTCTGGAAAATAAGGAAATTATTTGTGTAAAGAAAAAAGAAGTATTGGGATCTAGTGAACAATTAAGTCTTTCATGAAGATGGGGGCTGCAAATGTTAATTATATATTCAAATATTATGTATGAAAAGTGTACCCACTACTACAATACCAAATTTGATCACTTGGTGGGCTCAAGGTTTTGTAAGATTTTGATCTTTAATTTAAAAAATTCTTTGTGATCTAGTTTGTTTTACTGAGACACATCATTGACTGTGCATTGTTGGTTTAGGTGGGGATAGAATTAATTTAGTCAATGACATGCATACATATTCTGAAAAATTTTCAAGTCTGACTTTCCTCCCTTGCCCCTTGAAGAAATTCCAACAAAACACATGAAAGTATCCCTCCAAAAAATTCATAAAGAATTTATTAAAACAAGATTCTTTTATGTTTTAATTGCTTTTAAAAATATGAATGTAGATTTTCAGACCTTAGGTACAGAAACAAGAATAACCTCCCCCTCGCTAAATGCCCAGAGCCTACTATTATTTAGAGTGCTGTTTTGTTAGCATGGGTTAATTCAGGAATGCAAATGTCCCTGTTCTCACTTGCTGATCTTGTTGCCATACCAAAAATATTAAATAATGCCTGGGTGTAAAAAAGTGCTGTTGTTTCTTGGAATTCTGATGTGTGGTAGCTAATCACTATATGATTTTTCAACATTAATGGAATTGGATAAGTAACAACAGTAACAGATTGTTCCAAACTACTGATTCCCCCCCCCCTTTTCTTCTGCTTCAAATAAAACAAAATACATTTAGGAGCAGCTGGAATTACATTGGCTTATTATCAGTAACATCTTTGCTAAAGAGCATGATGTGGATCTTTTCTTACATTCTGAATTGTTTAAATTTCCACATTTAAGACAGTTTTTCATAGCCTTCTGTATGTATGTACTAACTTTCCAAATCAGTTCTAACACAGCTTTCACATTCTGTCACGCTTCACAGGTAACATCTTGAAATATTTAAAGATCTAAATCTCCCTCTTCAGTTCTTTCTCCAAAATTAACATCTCTGTGGAGAATGCTAGTTACTCCAGATATGTCCACAATGTAAATTTGCTCTAAGTTTCCTGACGAGGTAAGTTTAGCACAAAGATCTAGTCATACAAGGATGCTAAGTTTCATCATTATATGAGTAAAAATTATGAAAACAATTTGTACCACATTGGACAGCACTCTTGATGGTTGCAAGCTCAGGACAAAGCATCACTAGAAAAAAAAGGGGTTGTGAAAAAAAAAAAACAACCCTACAGGTTTTTTGTCTTTTTTTTTTTTTTAGTACAGAATATTTAATTGCCAGGACAAAATGTTCCATTGTTCCATTCAGTCCTCTGCAGTGTAGCTCTTGCCAGCCACGTCTCACTGCTGATCAGTATTTTTTCCTTTATTTTTTTTTTTGACTGATACAGAATTGGCCCTAAAGAAATTAGAGACTTTGAAATCAGCAATTAAGAATCACTTCTTCTCAAAGATCAGAACTTTGCCCCTTAGAAAATTTTCTGTACATTGATGAAAGCTATTTTCAATAATATAGTAGGTTTAGGAGGATATCTGCTCTTCTCTTTATACTCTTTAACATGAAAATATCTACAGAGGGATGTTTTAAATGGTCCAAGAAATGCTACAGCTTCGGGATCAGACTGAAGGGAACATGTAAAATACATTGGTTCTAAGAGTTGTAGGTGTAGATACCATAGGAAGAGATAATGAAAGTATTTCTAAAGGAAATGAAAAAATAGTAGAGACAAAAACATAGATTACTATGCTAAACTCAGCTATTTGAACAGCAAAATCATGTTATTGTCCCCCAAGAAAAGGAATAAAAAGAATTAATCCAGTCTTATTATTAAATTAGCTAACATTTCAGAAGTAACTTGGATATTAAAGGTCAGTGATGGAGGTAGATGAGGAAAAGAGCAACGAGGAGACAGCTGCTGTTAGCTACCCCACAATTCACTTCTCCAGAACATTTAGTTGAAAGGGGCAGAGTGAAAATAAAGGAGGGGTGTTTTCATCATTAAATTGCAGCTGTAACTTTACAGGCTAAGGAAAACTGAAAGGAAAAATAAAAGCCAAATTAGCTTACTAATCTCAGCTGCTATAACACTAAGATTGTGCCATTGGGATATCTCACGGTCAAGTGGCTTAGAAGTATAGATGGACCCGTTTCCAGAATGAATGTTAAATATCCTGTCAAGGTCAGTGTGACGATCCAGAGAAAACCTAAATATGATAATGAAATATAAAGTATTGTCAAAAATCATAGAAAATCAAAGAAAACATATATTTCACAAGTCAGTACAGGTTTTATGTTCTGCATGGCGAAGGTTGGTTTTGAAAAGACATAGAATTAGTTTCTATAAATACTCTTGAAAATTTTGAAGGTTAGCTCTCTAGAATGAAGAATTAAAATTTCAATTTTGAAAATATGATACAATCATGTAATATTTGATAACTGGAGCTTTTACAAGAATATAGGGGAATTATTTTAAAAATCAGAATTTCAATATATTAATTAAAGAATTAATTTAATCATGAAATGAAAATGGCCTTTGATATACTGTTTATTCAGACTGAGACTGACAGCTAATTTACAAGCTGTTCAAAAATATTGCTATAAGCTCAGCTTCTACTGTTTAGGATGCATTAATTCACTAGAGATCAAGATTAAAAAAAAAAAAAACCACAAAAAACTAGAGATCAAGATTTAAAAAAAAACACAAAAAACCCCAAAACCCCACAAAAAACTAGAGATGAAAATTAAAAAAAAAATACAAAAAACCCAAATCTGTATAAAAATAAGTCCACATGCAGAACTCTCACTTTCATGCATGGATATTAAAGGATTTTCTATATTTCTATAGTTGCTATACTTCTGGCCGGCAAGATGTCCACCAACATGATATGGTGGTGTCAAACTAGTATCAGAAAACTTGTCTTTACTCCTTTTTTTTTTTTTTTTTTAATATTTCACATTCCTTCAAATTAGAATTGAACCTTTCATGTGACATTCAATGTAGGATTTTGCCAAATACAGAATGATTGTCAGAATATGTGTCAGAATTAGGTCAATTTTTTAAAAAGTTATATAGTACACTTGTATAGTACAATAGAAACAAATATTTATGTTTCTATGAAAATTCATGAGGGATCTAAATTGTTCATCAAGTGCATCTGGTTTCACTTACAGTACTTAAGTAAATTAAGCCAAATAAAAAAATGCTGTTAGATTAAAATAATATTGATACAGTTTTGGTGGCTGTTGTTTGCTCACTCCATCAGACAAAATTGCAGTAAATATAAAAGAGAAACAAATAAAAACCCAACAAATAAGCCAATACCAAAATGAATATAAAAGCAAAAATAAAAGGAAATTAGAACAGCTAATGAAAACTTTTGATAGCGCAATAAAGACTTACTCAAATGTGGGTTTTTTACTACTAGCTTACTCTAATAACTCTGAACTGGAATAAAACAGAACCCTGCATTTTTCTAGATAAATTATATTTGAGACTACTTGGCTTATATAATAAGCATTTCATTTTAGTTCATACATGATGTTAGTTTTATTGAAGACTAGAACTTGTTTCATCAGCACTCTAAAAGCTTTTCACAGTTCGAAGCAAGAAGCAATCCTGATGGGCCTACTTGAAATCAAGTTTTCTGTGAATTGAGGCACTGGAAAATATTTTGGATGTCTCTTGTGTGCAAGTAAATTGCTGTTGCCTGACATGTTTGTAGGTTTACAGTTACCACCATTCTCAATTCTGTCTATCTCTGGGACACTAATAAGTAATAGAAAAAACCTCTATGTGAAATAATGTTGCATTACTCTTTATATTAATTTCTTTAGCACATAATGTGTTTACAGACACTGAAGTATTACCTTATTGGACTTGAGGCAGAATCAGGATCCCGTGCCATTACCGTTCCTATTATTGTCCCCAACTCAATATCTTCATGTACCTCAAAAAGGTAAGAAGACCTGCTGAAAACAGGAGGTTCATCTACATCTTCTACAGAGATTTTCACAATAGTTGTGTCTTTGAAAGGCCCAAGGTAATAGAAACGGGGATCCACATGGGTATTTTCAGCTTCTACTTTCAAAGTATAAAGTCGTCTTGTCTCATAGTCCAGTGGCTAAAAATGAAAATTGTGATAAATTTTATTAAATTAGATTTACATATTGACAGATGTTGACCTATGTACATAACGGAAGTTGAAGAGGGCTCAAGCCTTATCAGATCCTGCCTGGCATTGTGGGAACACCAACATAAATTAATATTTTCACCACCACAGGAGTCATTTGTGTAATAAGAAATTACCACTGTTTTTAGAAGAAGTTTCTTTTCCTAAATATTAGTAAAATTATCTCAGCATAAATGAAAATAAGATTTTCAGTGCAAATTAACCACTTTTCAGGGAATTTTGCAGCTGTTTCACGAGAATATGGATTTGAAACAATCATATAACCATTTAAAATGCTTGAGATACTGACTGGAAATACAAACCTTCCAGAACAAGGTATTCAACACTAATATTTCATAGGAAATTCTGTAATCTCCTGGATAATCAAAATGACCAGAGTATTCTTATTGTCAAGCCTATATAGCTGGCCTTAACTATGAGGAATGTTTTAGGTGTCTTTTGAAGAAGGTGTCTCTATATCTGGAGAAACAGTAAGGTTTAATCGTGTTCATTTAATTTAATGAATCCAACATCAGAGGTTTTTTTTTTTTAAATATATTTGACATTTTTGTCAGCAGTTCCTTTTTGAAATGGAAGGAGGAACAGTTCACAGTTATAATTAGAAATCATTTGGATTGAAAAGAATTCTATTCCCTCAAATTTTTCTTGCTGTCACAGATGAAAAGTGTTAGCTAATTAATGATTCTAAGGAAATGAGCAAGCTGAAAATCTACCTTTTTGACACAAAGAAGACTTTATTAACTCCCACAGATTCTCAGAGAGATATAGAACTGGTGGTTTTCATTCATCAAAATGGGTGGTTGATGACTTATTTTTTTCTGCCTAGCTGCTTTTAAATACTAATTAATGTTCACGAAAGATGCCAAAGTGACAGGTTAGATATTTAAATACACTGTTTAAAAGCAAAACGATGCGTTCCAGTGAAAGAATGAGTTTTCCCACTGCCCCAGACTTGTTTTAAAAAAGCAGTCAGAGCAGATGGGAGAGTATCTATGAATACAATTGAGAAATGCAACTATTTAACCTCAATCTGAGGCTACTGCTGTGTCTGTAAAGTGTACCATTCAGTTGTTAAGGGACGCTGGCTTCAATCCTAAAAGCTAGTCCTGTTTTATTCTAATTGACTTAATCTGGCAGAATGTGCACCATGAATATGTAAACTTGCTGCTATAACACTCACATCCAGTTTGGACATCTTGTCCATCTACAGTGCAAAACATGCATATGAAATCTGTAGATTATACAGGCATTCCAGTACATCAACAGTAATGAACAAAACTCTTGCCCAAATATATGAAATTGTGGAAAATCAATTATTTTGTCTGTGAGAAATTATATAGAAAAATTTGTATAGAGAATGTTCTTTTACACATAATAAATTCAGACTTAATAACTTACAGGCTTTGTAAAGGAACACAAGCTATTTGTAGCTATTCACTACTGAAAACAGAAATTACAATCAAAATGGATAAATAATAATAATAAAAAAGAGACTATTTTAATGAATCAATGAACTTAGCATTCTCATCTCCTTCCTTGCTTGTTAGTGCTGTTGTCTGTGGTATTGAATAAACTACTTCATGACTGAGAAAGCATCCTGAAAAATGCAAATTCTGTCAGACTGTTAATGACAAAATCAGAAGATCTTATTCATTAGTATTTATTGACATTTTTGGAACTGCTGTATTATAATTAAGTAAATTTCTTATGCATGATTCAGCTACTAGACTTTTTTTCAATACACTATTGATTTAATATAATAGTCTGTGTGAAAATCTGAAGCAAGCAAGAAAAGAGCATCTCAAAAGAAGCTTTCACAAACTAGGACAAAGGAAAATATAAAACCTCCATATCTGAGTTTTTTCTCCATTTTTTTCTCAGATAAACAACTACACTGACTATGAACACAATAACACAGAAATTAAAAAGGAACACTCTGCAGAGCTTCTCTCTTCCTTGGTTGCCATTATCAAGAGATGTGGAGGTATCTTTTATATCATTGTTTATTTCATTATTCTATGCTAAGGACATTTGTTTGGAAAGCTAATATAAACAGTGCTTTATGTTAAAAATGGTGCCTGAACTCTTTGGAGTTCATCTCAAAGTCCCAAAGACAAGGACCAAGGGACTCCTGGAAGGGAAATTTTTGAGGAGTAGAAGAGTGCCATTTCTACTTGGGAGATCTTAGACTTTGAAGACAAGCATCTGAAAGTGCTCTGACAATGCAAGACAGAGGGCAGAACTAAAGCTAGCTCTGGAACAAGAACACCTTCATTACATACATATTGCTCATGTGGCAGCCCTCTCATACATTGGAAACAGGAACAAAACCGTATCCCTTGCAGCTCATGGCTGTGTTCTGGCATGCAGATCTCATCTCATCCAAGTAAATGAGAATCTCACAGGGAAGGAAAATCTATGTCTCACATTAGTGAGTGAGCTGCTGATTTCTTGCTGAAGAAAACAGGCTACAGAAATACCTAAGAAGTCTACATTTGAAATCACAGAGAAAATAAGTGCTAACACATTGGGGCTGGTCCATTTTTTCATGCTTTGTTGGCAACAATGCTTTAAACCTATGCTGCATCTTAGATATGGCCACCACCTTTTATTTTCAGCTCATCTTAAAAGGAAATGGTACCTTGAAGTCACATTGATGGGGGATGCTTGCAAATGTTAAGCAGTTAGCATGTCTTATCACATGATATAAGCAATGAACATTTGTGTCATAACATTGACATCAAAATCATTTAGTGAATGCTGTTAATAGACACCTTTCGCACAGTGATGATGCCTTCCTGTGTGTCCTTCTGTGTCACAATATCAAACATATCAGTCCCATCACCGTCTATAATTCTGTACTCTACTTCTGCATTTTTTCCAGTGTCCGCATCTGTGGCTTTAACGCTGCCAATTGCTGTCCCAACTGGGGAGGACTCAGGAATGCGGAGATGGATGGTACCTGTCAAAGAGACAAAGAGCCATTAAGGACCCCCACAAGAATGAAGTAACATGCATGAAGTAACACTGCGTGACAAATAGCTGATAACATAATTTTGTGTATTTTTTATTCTAGAGAACTTGCCATTTAATACCGAGACGATGGACACAATACAAGGCAGAGAACTATCCAGAGGAAAGCTTTATATAGAAGACTGAAAACAAAATTGTAGAAAAAGCATTCATAGAAAAGTAGGGTTGAGAAAGTTCTTTATTCTATCTCAGAGAAGAAGCAAAAATATCTACACTCTTCTTGCCTTTCTTTTCCTTGTAATTTTCTTGTCCTCATTTTTCTTCCATTTTTGAAATATCATCTAGAAAGACTGCTTTGTCTTCTTGCAGGTTTCACTCTTCTTTTTTACCCCTTAATATCTAAGGGCAATCTTTGAGGTATATTTTACATGGAAGCAATAACAAGAATTGAAATCCTTGATTTTGCCGGCCAATCCTATGCAACAGACTAACATTTCAGCTTTCAAAATTAGATTGTAAGATACCATATTAAATACGTTAATGCAGGGGGAGGTGGTTTAAAAATCTGGTGGTTTAGAAATTGTGCCTATAGTTGTTAAAGCAGTTAATTCACACTTAAATAGGCTTATGAATATTGCAATTCTTGGTTTGTGCTACTTTTCTTATCTCAGTTATACCCCTTTATGGTAGTGTCATGTCACTGATAAAATTCAGTGGGAATAGGAATCAAACTGTCAACATTCAGACATGCTGCAGTAAATTGTAATAAGTATCTTAACATTTATTTCAGCATTCTATGTCCCAGCCTTAGTGTGAAAACTGTAAATAAGGGTGGAAATATTTGATCCCATCTGTTGGAACATATGCTAGAAAATCACGTGGGGTACATAATGCTCTATGAAGAATTCTTGGAAAAAATATTTTAAAATGAATGCATCTACAGTTGTTATTCCAAAGATGAAAGTGAATTTATCGAATCTATCTTGGAAAACATTTTCTTCTACGGCCTTAGTTAAGTTTTCCAAGATTTTCTGTTCTACTTAGAGGCTACTTAAGTTAAAGGAGTTAGAAATATGCTTTAAATAACACAAAAGTGGAAATGGTAAAGGGCAGCAACCACAACATTAAAAAGTTGAACAGGCTACACAAAAAGCAACACATACATACATTACCACAAATAAGTAATACAGAAAAGTCCATTAAGGAAGTATTAGTTTTGTGCAATCAAGAAGAATTATGAGGAGAGACTGGCATGGCTGAATGGGAAGGTCACTGGCAACATAATTTTATCATCTCTTAGGAAAGCATGAGTCATTTGAGGATTATTGGTGTATTACAAGTCAGCTAAAGAGTGACACTCACTACAAAAAAAACCCTATTATTTTCTGGGTCATTTGAGATTTTTTTCTGCTTCTACAGTGTTCTGGGGTTTTTTCTGTTCTATTACATTATTACGTTCTTATTTGACAAACTTTAAATAAATAAATAAATAAATAAATAAATAAATAAATAAATGCATTCACATTTAGTTTGCAATTTAATGTTGAATGAAAAAATATTGAAATATTTAAATTTAATTTCTTAATATATTACTTAAGCATATTTTAATATGAAATTTACACATAGCAGCAGAATGAATTCTTTATGTCCATGTACACCTCACATTCTATTTATATGTGTTTACATTTGCTGAATCACATTTTGATGTTCAGTTGGGTATTTGTCCTGCATTTTCTCTAACATTTTCATTACCTTTCTCTAATATCTAAACCTATTTACTTCACTAGTAGAGAATCTCGCTGTAATCACCTAATGGTTAAAAAAAAAAGCAAAAGAAAAAGTAGCCCCAGTTTAGTCCTTAAGTAGTACTACAGGAGACCATGGGGAAAGATCTTTTTTATCCCAAATTAATTTCTATGTTATAATTATTTTTGTGAGGTGTCAACTACTCCCCACATTTTTTATCTTCAGGGCTTAAGCCTACATTCCTAAGCTATGCTTTGTGGACACTACTTTGACTCCCAGTGCAATACCCAAGTCATTAATTTAGTCTACAAAGTGGTAAGAGCTCATACCATGATTTGCTAATAAGGAAGTGGAAACAGAGAGGGAAAATAACCAGAAACATATAATCTAAAAGATAATTTTTAATCTAACCTATCCATTTCTAGAAATCTCCACCATAGTATGAGATTCCTTTTATTATTTTTGTCACCAAAGACTAAGTATGGGATGCAGTGCAGCTTTAGGCACTGTATCAGAATACAAAGTACACCAAAGTAGAATCATCCTTGCAAAACTCTGCTGTCAATCTTATTTCTCTCTTCTCAAGGAAAGTAGTTTACTCTTTGCATTTACTCCAGTGAATGATGTCCTTTCATTTGTCTGTCAGGAAAAGAAATGGGAGGAAAGGAATACTTTTCCATATACGAAGGAGACCAGAAATCCTCTCAAGGATTGAAGTCTACTCATTTGGGATGGCAAATACTTCAGTCAGTCATAAAGAATGAAAACCCATTCTTATTTTTCCATTTACCCTTCTCATTCACTCTTGTATAGGCTTATAATGTAAAGGTAAATATTATAAAGTACTACAGGCTACAGTCTCACAGGAGACATGGGCTGCCGTAATTCAGGTGCACTGAGTTTCATTCAGACTCAGGCTTCTAAGTCCATAAATAGCATTTTCCATTTATCACTGATCAACGCTATCTCCTTACTTCTGAGAATGCTTGGAAATATTACAGTTGAAACAGAGTTCCAATGTCTGAGGTCTTTGAAGACCTTTCTGTAGCACCTTGAAAAAGTCTTCAATCTTATCACCACTGTTTTCTATGTGGGTTTTAGTGTATTTTTAAGTAGAGAAAAATATTCTGAAGAATCCTTGCTTCATAACGTAAACAACAGAGGAATGAGGGGATCTTATATATATATATATATACATATATATATTTTTTTAGAAAGTATAATACAATATATTATGTCAAATTTCCCACTCATTTTAATATGAGTTTCTTGTGGGAGATATTTAAGCTGATATTAAACATTTTATTGAAACATATAGCTGTAATATGCTGAGTCCTGTGGAAACATAATGGGCATTCTAATACTTAGCCTGGTAATTTATAAATCTGATATGAATATTATTGTTTCATTAACCTAATACATCTGGGTCTTTTTACTAATGGAATAGAATAAAAACAATTTAACTTAATCAGTTTCAATTCCAGCAGTCTCATTGAACTCTGTTAAAATAATGAATCATTATAACATCTATTTCCATTTTGAGATTAAATATATATATATTTAGCAGTCAATAGCTATTTTTATTTTCATATATCAAGTAAAATGTGTCATCTTTATAAATGCTTTAGTTTTCATCTCCAATGAAGCATGCATTTATATCTAACAAAGAAATTGGCAGAGAGAAAGTAGAGAAAAATCAAACAACAATAAAAGTCCATAAGAGTAAAATTAAGTTTCTTTAAAGCAAAGGACACATCTAATTTAAACTGACAGTAAAAGAAAAATGCAGAGATGCTGCATCAAATCCTTCTCTCTCTCAAATATTTTGTTGGACTCCCAGATAAATAATGTTAAAATTATCTAGAAAGTTGATTGCATCATTGTAATTTAGCACAATGTTTAAGAAACAAGAAAAAAGACAAAAAGAAAAATATAAATATGCACTTTTGAAGCTTCTATCCTGTCTGAAATTTAACTGTTTAATTTCTTTTTCCATAAGGCTTTGAACATGACACCTCTTTGAACAGTCTTCTTTGGTGTGTCCAGAGAGGAGTAATACAGCATTCCTCTCCTGCACAACAATGTGAATACCATAATCTTCTATATACAAATGGAAGCAACAAAAATAATAAATAAAAATTTTGTGAAAAAATGAAGAAAATAAAATGATTAATTTACAGTGAATTCTGTTCAGAATACGAACTTTGTGGGAATGCACAAATTCTTCTTACTCAATGGTGCTTTTTTATTTCAAGTGTGTATACGAAATGACACGCTGATAAACTTATTATCTAAACACATATATATTAACTGCAATATTAAATTGAACATAATTATGTACTCCAGTTGTGCCATAAAGAGCATAATTTGAAGCTGATTCTGTTATTTTGATCAAGAAGACTGCATCAGTAACTACTGGATTGAGTAGAATTGTGTGTCTAAAATGTGTGGTGAGGATAGTCTAAATCCTCTACGTATTAAGTAAATCTAAATCATCCTGCAAATATTGCAATTTCAATTTACGCAAAAGGCTTCAAATGTATTTAAAATCCTTAACTGTTACAAGTTTGATGTTATATAGTTTAATATTTCTATATTAAATTAGAGAGACCAATAAAATTTTTACATTTTGGTTTGAGGATACAAAATCTTGACAGCTGTATTATCAAAAGGCAAAAAAAAAAAAGCATTATAAAAATTTTCACTAAAGCCGTAAAAAACCCTAAAAAATTAAATGTAATTTATTTTAATTTGGGAAATTTTCTAAGTTGTTTTGTAGCTATATAGCTCAAAAAGTACAAATCTGTCTGATTCCCTTTGAGTAATTTCTTTTCCACATTCTTCATGATTAAATATTTAAGCAGATACTTCAATTCAAACATTTCTGCATATCTAGAATTACAACATGTTTCATTCTCCAGTGGGAGAGCATGTAGGATTTAAGCAATAGGTAAGGAAAGCAAAAACATTGCTCTAATGCTCTTATGAGTCCACCTACTATTGCTCCCCATATTACTGGGAGGAATTCCATGTTTACTGCAGTTATATTTGATCATGTAACTGTTTTCTAACAACAAAAAAAAAAGCTGTAACATTTAATATACTGCTTTAATAATAATAATGATAATCAGCACATAAGCCTTTTGTTTATGTGTGCCCCATAATCTAGATTTACTCTAAATTAAACCAGATGGTGATTGCTTAACTCTTACATCGCAAGTCAACTATTAAATGCAGCTTACTCTGGGGAAAACGAGGTGGATTGTCATTGACATCAGTCAGTGTGATGTTCACGGTGGTGGTTCCTGATAATCCACCCATCTGGCCTCCCATGTCCTTTGCCTGGATAACTACTTGGTACTGCTCCCTGTTTTCTCTGTTCATGTTCGGCAATGCAGTCCTGATGATGCCTAAAAGAAATAAATTGGAAAACAAAATCGCTGAAAATGTATTCGTTGCTTATATGCAGAAATCTGCTGCATCTTTTTTTTTAATATTAGCCTTGAAATAAATCTCAGAAATATTCATTTATTGTTTCAAAGTACAGATTTCTGTCCATAACTTTTATCATAGTCTTATAGCAGTCTTAAGTACTGGCTATGTTTTGGTTGAATACTTGTTCTACATCACAGGTCCCTTCCCAGTTTCATGTTAAAAATGATTCAAGATATTTATGCACAAGGTTTAGGAGAAAGAACACCTTTAATTAATCCAAGTGGAATAATTAGGAAAAAAAGAACAGTATTTTCTAAGAAAAAACCTTTATTTTTGAATTTATCAGAAATACTGTTATTTAAATCTTTAGCTATAAATAGTATCACTGTAAAAGTACTTATACTTCATAATTTCAGATGTCTTGAGTTTTTATAGGTATTATAAAAATTATGAATCATAAGAAAAAAGCAATAAATGCTCTTCCATTTCAGTTAGTTTTTATTTAAAAATTTTAGATGATCTAAGATTTTAAATGAAAGAAAAAATTTTAAGTTTGTGGTAAATGAAAATATTGAAAATTTTCATGACCTGTTTCTGGTTCCACAGAGAAATATGGCTGCCCTTGAAGTATGCTGTAAATTATTCTGGCACTGTTTCCAT
>VZUI01048528.1:132500-179191 GCA_013401135.1 Cettia cetti | reverse complement strand
CTCCTCTCCTCTCCTCTCCTCTCCTCTCCTCTCCTCTCCTCTCCTCTCCCCTCTCCTCTCCTCAGCTTCACTTTTGTGATCAGGCCCATAGTTTACCTTGGTAGGAGCAACTGATTTTTAAGGTGTCATCCATAACTGGTTTTTACATACTACCGACAGTGAAATTAATCCAAGCAGAAATTAATTCTGAAGCAGAAAGAGCATATATGATGTACTCAGTACTTGCATTTACATTCAAGCCTGGTGCAGGCTATCTGTGCAGGACTGACAGCATCCTTGTTATCATCTAAAGGACAGTCCTCAGCAGTCAATCAAAAGCCCAAGGTTGAAAGAAGTTGACATAATGCCCATCAAAGTCTTCTCATTAAAAGTGATTTCATATTGTAGCTTGACTCTCCTTGACCAGAATGACTCTGTTGATATTCATGTAGGCACTGCTCAGGCTGTTGGTAGCTCCAGCAGCAAATAATGTGACATTCTGTATGGCCAGGGGGTCAGACAAATTCTGGGAACTTCCTTGCACATCCACTGAGGCCAAAGTGTTTGGTCTTCAGTTGTTTCTGTTTTATTAATGAGGGTGATATTTAAGTGCCTCCGAGATTTGGTGGATAAGGATGACTTCTACAATATCTGACTGCCTCTCAGGTTACAAATTTCTACTGCTACAACCTCTTTCACTACACATATTTTCTTCTTCCTATCTTTTTTCCTGATGTTATTCTCACCTCTTTCAAAAACAATCCTAGATCTTTGATGTCAAGGGGTCTTGCCACTGAGGCTTTCTCTAGACTGTACTACAAAGCAATGCAAAGTATAATTTTTTTAATGCATCATCATTTACTTCCATATTTTAGTACAATTAATCTGTCAAGTCTTTTTTTAGTTTGTAATACAAGAAGCATTGCATTGGTATCCTTTTTTTCTTCTCTTCGTATTTTGCAGAATTGCTTTTCCTGAGATTGAGTAAATTATTATTTGTGAAAAACAAAGCAGCTTTGTTTGGGGTTTTATTGGAAGGAGGAGACATTAGTAGCAGAACTGCACTAATCCTACAATGTACAGGAAGGACTCAAAGTACCCCAAGATTCTGAATATCACTGTATTTTCCTTGCTGGTTGCATTACAAGGTTGTATTTATAAAGCTGTAGTTCATCCCTTGAAGTGACATTTTCCAATATCAAACCAGAGAATTTGCTTAAATTAGGCAACTTTTATGCCACCTAGTGGCCCCTCCTCTCTGAGAAATGCATCTGGTATTCCCTTGCCTAAAATTCTGCATGCCTCTGGTCTTTAAGTATGTAGAAGACCTTCAGTAGTAGTAAATAGTGAACTAAAGAGTCAAAATAACATAATTTAACCATGAAGATTATCCTTTGATATCTTTTCTTGCAGTTTTTATTTGGCCATTTACCCCTTATCTCTGCAGGCACTTATCCATGCCTGGCCTCCACTATGCAGAGAGAATTATCACAAATGTGAATTTTTATTACTGGAGTTTATTTCTGAGATGAGGTCTTGTCATTTTAAGTCACTTTACACTTCCCTATCTTGATGCTTTCAACAGATGAGTCCTCAATTGACCCTTACTCTTTAGGTCGTTGAAAATGGAACAAATTGCCACCACTTTGTCACTCTGTGGAGCTAAATCAGTATATAGCAGGAAAGGTGTTGAACTCTTTCAAATAACAATGCTGTTAGCTGTCCTAGCTACAGCTTTTTGAGCCTTGTTGCTTGAAGTTAGTCACCTCCATCTATATTAGGGCAGAAAAACAGCAGTAGAACTAACAGGATCCCATAGGCTGCAAAGATGGTTAGATCCCAGTGGCTTCAGAAGGAATTTGAGATGCTCACAATGCCCACCCATTCCTGATGGGATATCTGATCTCAGGATAACTATTGTGAGGATCCTAAGGATGCATCTTGTTTCTGTTGTTCCAGTGATGCACTTCAGACACTAAACCCCAGTGTTCAGCCTAGCCAGGCTAGCTCCTATTCAGCAAACTCTTTGAGTTTAAACACTTTATGTTAAATATAAGCCTAAGGATAAGTGCAGAGTGCTTTCACAGGCAGCAATGGGCAATGAACAGGGGCTGCCAAGCACTGAGAAAATCTGCTTTGAGCTATGTTTGAAAGGTTATGCACTGCAGTTACATCATCCCACAATGATGCAGAGTTTCACAGACTCACAGAGGACCAACATATATGAGGGAACTACTGCTGGACACAGGTAGTCTGACACATGGCTTTTTACACTACTAGCCAGATTTTCTCCTGCAGTTCGTGTCACAGTACCATCTGGATACAACTTAAAAATTCAGCATCTACTGATGTAGTCAGGAAGAACCAGGTCATGATATCTTTTTGTAGCTGTCCTTCTGGCATTCACCTGACAGAGTCTGAAAAGTGGCACTGCAGTGTTTATTTCAATTAGAAGATCTAACCTCTTCTTCCCCAAGTCTTTACTGTAGCCAGGGATACTCTATTTGCAAAAGGACTTAATTATGATGATACTCATTTACAAAGACCACTGATTTGAGAAATGGCCCAAATAATAAGTGCTGACAGAATAATTACAAGACTATGGGGCTAGCAGTAGTGATGTTTGCTCTGCTAATTGTACTTAATTTACTGTGAAGTTTTACAGTGGCTCCTGTAGCTTTGAGTGCACTGAGTTGTGGTGTTGCTGTATATACCAGGGGGTATATACACCAGGGGGAGAAGATTATCAGTGAGGTGGCCCTGTGAGGACCATTTTTGAAATGATCCCAAGTGGCACATTCCCCAGTGCTTTCATTACACACAGTCAATGCCGTGGCTGACACTCTCCCTGGAGCTCTTGGGGGCACAGTGGCTACTCACAAGGTGCAATGGGGAAGCCAGCAAGCTCCAATCTGCCACTGGCTGCACGCGTGAAGAATTTATTCTATTTCCTTCCTTGTTTAATGCCTTGAACAGGTCTTTCTCATCATGGAAAATTATGGATATGTTAGCCATTAGGTCAGACCTAGATGTCTGTTTGCAGCAGATGCTGACAGACAGCAATGCTGGGACAGTCACACACCTCACACACCTACAGACCACCATTTGGCTGTACATACATTCTCAATTTGTTATGTCTTAGGCAACCTCATGGGAGTTCTTCAAAAGGGAAAACTCCATCTTGAGGGAAAGAAAAAAATTTGGGAAGTTAAAAAGAAAAGAAAGAAAGTAGAGAGATAAAAGAAGACTTAGGAAAAAAAACCCAAAAAAACAGCAACACACTGAACCACAACCCCAGCTTGCCAATTTTCAGGCTACTTGACAACAAACAAGCCCATGGAATGATTAGTTTCCCTCTTCTTGCGCAAGTGTATATATATCTCCCTCCTTGGTAAATTTTGAATCTTTTACCAATATCAGCAGAATTTAATGGAACAGTAGAGATCTCTGAGAGATTAAGCAACTTTTAGGAGAGCAGGTTGGAGGACAAAGATCCTACTAATATTTCAGTCCAGGGAAAATGCTTAAGTCAGAGCTTACATCTTCTCAGACAGCAAAATACATGAATCTGTAAACAGTCAATCGTAATGTTCATGGTCTTATTTAAAAAATAAAATAAAATTAAGGGCTACCTTTTTGTCTTTTAAAAGCAAGGTAGGACTATAGTGAGTGTGGCCAGACTAAGTTCCCTGAAATCACTATTTTGATTTAGATAAGTAGAGATGACAAGTGTCTGAACTCTGTTTACCTTCCTGCTTCTTCTCCCAGTAGAACAATGGAGCAAGCTATGCAGGAGGTCAACAATGTTAAAAGCTTTTAATGGATGGACTCATGACCATCCAGCTCACCTGACATCTGAGTGTGGGCTGGAAAGAATCCAGTGTTATGACATATGCCAAGCTCCTCTCAAATCTCAAGACAGGTGACAGGAACTATTGCACAGTTTAAACCTTCTCCTTTTTGTTTCTTCTGCCTGTTACCTGTTTTGCCTTAGTGAGGCTGACAAGACCCATAATAAGATCGCCTGCCTGTTGCTTTTGCCCCTCCTCCCCCCACTAGATAGAGATCAGTGCAGGCAAGGGGAAGAAAGAGGATTGATTTAGATGGACCTAAGAAAAGCATTCTCATCTGAAACCAGGTGTTCCTAATGCCTGCCATAAGATTTATTGCAGTCTGCATCAGGCAGCCCACACTGAGCATTCCTGAGTAATTGGGATTCTGTATCCCACCATCTGATGGCACTGACCTCTCCTTGCAATCTCTCCTAAGTGTCTGAGCCCCTTTATTCCATCTTCCACCCCCCAGCCTACCTCTTCTGTCACATCCCAGCAGATACTTTATGACATGTTGCCATGCCAAGAAGCCTGCATGAACAATATTACTCTGCACCCAGCCTGGGGCTACTGTGAGAAATGGTCAAGTATCTGAAGTTTAAGCTAAATAATATGATCTTAATGAGCTCATGTGGGCTACAGATCAAAAGCATAACCAAAAGGTAAAAAGTTCAATCAGCTTCTTTCTGTGTGCAGTAAGAATGACCACAGTAACTTTGCACTGAGTCCTTTTGCAAGTTTACTAGAGAAAAAGTGTCTCAAAGGGAATTGGTAGACGGAGATATTTCTCTTGAGCAGTTTTGACCTCAAATTAATGCAGAGAAACTGTCACCTACTGCTATTAAAAATGAACCTGACATACCTGTGCAGGTACTGGCTATTCTTTTGTCTAGACTCAGAGTCCAATATGGCTTCACTGTAGTTTACATCAGGAAATTTACTTTTGTTTCAGATCTCTTTTTGGAAACTTTGGGCACTGGACGATTTTTCTAAGCTGCTGTTTCCAATGAGCCTAAGTCCTCCGTGTGTTAAAAATATTTGTTACTGGCTTGTGCCAATAGCAGCATAACTCAGTTCACCTCATCCTCTTGTAAAAAGTCCTAATGATCACTGACTCTCAGTGTTTATCTTTTCAAGAACTTATTTTCCAGTCCTGCAGGTCAAAGGACATTTCAGTAGCACCTGTGAACATACAAGAGTGGTTTGACTCAGTAGGAAAATTGTGCCTCTGATACTCCCTTGCTTTCAGACTTTCGCCATCATGGTAAACTAACACCTGCAGAGCCAAATAACCTGCAGAACCTTGTAGAAGTTTGCCACTGAGACAAAAAAGGGAGCATGCCATTCTGGAAGCTGCTGGAGCTGGAATCTAGGCTTAGCATACCTACAGCTCATGTTCTTATTTGTCACCATTTGAAGGCATAATCACCCATGTTTTGACATATTCATGCCATAGGTTTACACTGGTCTTTCTCTCTCCAAGCCAGAAGTGTAATGGGGCTTTATATTAGAAGTCATATTTTGCCAATGGGTGTACAAAAGACCTACCTACACTAGTAAAGGTGTGGTTTTTCTGAGAATCACAGGACAACTAGAGGAAAGAAGCACCAGGAAGCCTGTGCTTGCTATATGACTACATTTATACTGGTACTCCTACCCCCCTACTGTGAAACTCACACTTTCATGAAACTTTTATGTGTAGGCCAGGTTTGAATTCATCAAAAGTCTTGGCAATCTTTGGTGTTAATGAATACCAAAAGCAGGTCCCTTTGAAAGTTAATAGATATTTAATACCCTAGCTTGGTGTATAGACAGATCCTGCCATGATGATTTAGCAGTTACAACAGATAAACATTTTGATGTTCAGGAAGATATCAGAAGGTTAAACTTAATTCGCCAAAATATATTGTACTAAAGCTGATCTTTTCTTCATGGCAAACATCCTGCTGATGTTATTTAAAATCCACAAGTAAGATCAAACAACAACTGTACAAATTGCTGGGTTCCCTGCACACAACTATTAAATATTGTCAAACTAAAGACATTGCTAGACACCTTGTATAGAGACAGTTAAATTTTTATGCAAGTGGGGCTTGTTTCAGGATACTGAATGTCCTGAAATGTCCAGGACACTGTCACAGATCAGGAACATCTGTGACATTCATTATCATAGTTTCTAAATGGATTTTCCTTTCTAAATGGGTTTTCCTGGTTAAATGCATTTACCTCCTTAAATGTTTTGTGTAGACAAAACTCTCCAGCTTCATGAGATAGGCAAAGACTAATGTTTGATCACTATGTCCTGTTCAGTTCTCATGTGATACACAGCCTTCTCCAATATCTGTATCCCTAGTGATAAGTCTATTTTGGAAGTTAGTATGCGAATGTGAAGGCTGAACTAGGAATTCAAATTCCTCTTTTTGGTACCAAGGTCAGAAAGCAGTACTGAGGCGTCCATTTTATCTGCTGCTCCAGAGAGCAACTGAGTGTAGGTATTTTGGTCATTTTATTAGAAGCATAACTGAAGTGAAAGAGAGGGCATTTTACTAATACAGTGAGAGCTTGCTGAGGCATCCCTGCCTTGAATCTATTCTTAAAATCCTACCTTATTCTGGACAACTTGCAACCACTGCAGTTTTTCTGCTATTTTATAGCTGTGCATCATTGCTCCTTTACCCTCATATTTAAACACCATAAATTGGGAAAATGCAAATACCAAGGCTAAAAGGTAAGCATCATAAAAGGTTAAAAGCAGGATTACAACCCTGTCTTTGAGGACACCAGACTGTTTGAGGACTTTGGGCTCATCAGGGATCTGCTTGAAAAAAAATCCCATATGAAATGGCTCTGGAGAGAAGATGAGTCTAAGAAAGGTCTTTGATCTGATTGATTTTGAGGGTTCACATTCTCCAAACCCAGTAATGATTTATCTCTATGCACAGGAAATGAAGCAAAGATGGCAGGAGGCCTGCACAGATGAGCAAGGAGCTCCTGTCAAAATTCAAACATAAACCAGGAAGTGTATAGGAGGTGGAAGCAGGGGCAGGGGACCTAGCAGGAATATATGGACACTGTCTGGGTATGCAAAGACCAGGTAAGAAAAATCAGGCCCATTTATTTGAATCTGATGAGGGATGTGAAGGGCAGTAGGATCTTCTGCTAGGACATCACTGGCAAAAGGAAGACTACAGAGAATATGCAAACATTCTGATGCATGGGACAGTTGGTCTGGTGTCAGAGAACAGCAAATAGGACAAGGTGCTCAATGACTTCTTCACCTTGCTCTTAAAGGCATGACTGAGCTTAAGGAATCCCAGCTGCCTCACACGAGAGTGAAAGTTCCAGAGCAAGAAAGAGGGCTGGGTAAGGGGTTGTATAAATAAATGGATGTACATGAATGCCTGGGACTGATGGGATACTCTCATGTGGTGAATTGAGATCAGCTTCATCTCAGTCCTGGGGAAGGTCAAGTAATGAATCCTCCTGCAAACCATTTCTGGAAACATGGAGGAAGAGGAGAATGCACTTACAAAGGGGAAACCGCACTTCACCAACCTGATTGCTTTTGTGATGAGAGGACTAGCTTGGTGGTTGAGAGGACACCAATGGTTGTTGTCCATACTGGCTATAGTAAGGCTTTTGACACTTTTGACACTCTAAGATCTTCATAGAAAAAATGCAGAAGTATAAATTAGATGAATGAACAGTGGGTGGGATGTGGCATCCCTGATTGAATCAGGTTGGAGTGCTGGATGCAGTTTAGGGCATTTAAGTACAAAACACTTTGGAACAAGGCCAGCACAGGACCAGGAGGATGAATAATGGTGTAGAGCATTGTGTGAGAAGAGTCTAGAAGAGTTGAGACCGTTCCACCTCAAGAACAGAAGATGCAAGGGAACCTTATTCAGGGAGATAGGACTAGCCTACCTCCAGAGGCCCTTTCCAACCTAAATGCTTCTATGATTCTGTGAAAAGCTTCCATGCCACAGTGAGAAAAGATTAAAACACTCTAGGGAATGTCTAGACTATTTAAAGTAAAACTGTAAATGAAAAAAAATCAAAAAGTCTCCTTTTTGTGGCCCATATTTAACATCAGATTTAACCGTAACTGTTTTTTGTGAGAAGAAAGTACTGCCTTTTATTTTACATTAAACACATTGTTCACTGAAAATCACGTCGTTATTTACACTAGGTCTCATAAAACAGAAGCCTCCCAACCCAAATTTAGACTAGGAAAGGATTAGTGTGAAGACAGAGTGAAATTCATGGTGCTATTTATCATTTCTAGTGATAACTATTTGGGAATAAAGTACAGATTTTATAGCTCTGGCAATAAGATTCCTCTTCAGGAGAAACCTGCAATGAACATTTGGCCACTCTTGTGTACAAAGATTTTGCTTTCTGGCATAGAAGCACTCTTGTTCCATGGCCTTTATTAAAGTTTAGAAGAAGTGTTGTCTTTC
This sequence comes from Cettia cetti, assembly GCA_013401135.1. Lineage (NCBI taxonomy): Eukaryota > Metazoa > Chordata > Aves > Passeriformes > Sylviidae > Cettia > Cettia cetti. Next base: position 170,916 of record VZUI01048528.1, on the reverse strand, counting down.
CCTGTATTTCATGCTGTGGAGGGAAGAAACAAACTTCTCTCTGAGCTGACCTTTAGGAGATGTTGTGTTGCCTAAAGCCCTGTCATTAAACATAGCAGTGAGCACTAATGTTTATGATAGAATGCTAAAATAGAATCTAGACAATAGGAACCCCTCTTTATTTTCTGCTCCATCTTGCTGGCCAAAAATATATATGTATACTGTCCAGGGTCACTTAGTAATTTGTATGTATGGATATATTTTATGCACATAAAAGAATAATATGAGCCATCTGTAAACATCTATGGATGTTCTAAAAATCAAAAGCATTTCTTCAGGGCTGGCACTGAGCAGGAACATGTGCCTGTGGTTTCAGTGGTATATTGCTCTTTGTTTATATCAGTAAAACTTCAGACCCTGGTTTCCCATTTGCCCTCTAAGCATTATGATCAACAGAACAGGGTAAAATAACAATTGGAAAAAAAATTCTTCTGCCAAATATCTGCTGCCTTCATAAGATCACATCTTCTGATTTTTTCTTGACTATTTTTTTTGGTGCATTTAAGGCCTGAAAGCAGTGACCTTGTTGCTAAGCAACCGAGATGCTTAGGCCTCAGCTCTGGTGGTTGAGATGACAAAGGTCAATTAATGTGGCAGGCCTGTCCTTATCAATATGCTACTGTGGCACCAACTTTTATTTCTTTACAGTAATATATCATAATAAGTTTTGTAGGTCTTTATACTGCAGATCTCCTTTTGAATAAAAGCATAACTAAGACTTGAGGGTATGTCTGATATAACAGAAAATGTAACCATAAAAAAAAGAAACCCAGAATAGAAATCATCTGACTGCTGACTATCCTGCTGTGCAGCCTGAGGCAGTTACACATTTCCATTGAGTTATTTTATGATCAGGCCAGTATGTTATTGAAATATTATCTCTTTAGCCTTTCTCATTCTGATAAGAAATGACAGGCTCTCAGAACACTAATACACATGGAGAACAAAATATGGAGCTGTGGAGAAAATTCAGTTGGGGCAAGGAACAGCAGCTCAAGTATATTCCTGTTAAAACTTCCTCACCAATCTTGTGTTGGATTTTAAATAACTGTCCTTATTTTTATTCCAAAGTGAGCATCAGAAACTTTTACTCCTAGTACTACTACTACTGCTGCTACTACTACTACTACTACTACTACTATCACTATCACAAAATTTTGTCAAATAGTTTAGCAGTATGAAGTACTTGTTATATGGAAAGTCTCCCTAATTGGGAAACATTTAAAAGGCAGTCAACTGCCCATTGCTGGATTTTAAAAGCATTTTGAGAACCTAAAATTCACTGGCTGTTCCTTTTGTCCTCCTCTGCCCATTGACCAGGCTCCTGGCTGAGAACATCCTTCTCTTTTGGGAAATTTTCAAAGTTAGACACCTACACAGGCTTCTAGGGAGTTGTTGTGGTCACTTTGGGATCAGTGAGCGACAAAGGCAGCCACCTTCATCTCTTCCAGGGTGTGTGGTGTCTGGGTTAGTGTGAGCAGGTTCCTCCTCCTTTCCCACACGCATAGGGTGGGATGGAAGAAGCACTCTGGATGCCCCAGGAATCTGGAAGCACCCTCTGCACTATCAGGCACGGCCAGTGGGGTAAAGTGTGTGGCACCATGCATTAGCTGGTGCTGGGATGGAAAGTACCTGGACAAACTGCCATAAGGAGAAAACGATTTTCACATGATGATTTGAAAGCACAAAAAATGATTTGTCCGCATTACTGATCATTATTTTTGTCTGAATGCTATTAGGGTCACAAGAAAACTTAGTTTTCCATATTTTTGACAGTCTTCTCTGCTCAAATGCTGTTCTATCAAGAACAGCACTGAGCATAACAGTGCAGTTGTTGATGGACTGGGAGTGTTTTTTTTTTGCCTGCTTTTTGCCCTTCTTTCCAGCTTATCCTTTTGTGTAGGGCAGGAAAAAAACAATCTGAGCAAGGTCTGAGTACTTAATTGTGTATGCATTCCAGCAATAATCAAGGGTTGCATCTAGTTAGTGATGCTGGTTTCCATGAATGATCCTTATTATGGGTAAGATAATGCGGAAGAAGCTTGGTAAGGAACTTTCTAATGCCTGCTAGCATCCCGTTAACCCATCCTATCCTGCACAAAACAGAAAGGCATCCTGTTCTTAATCCTGCTACTGCAGAGAGGAATCCTCCAGAAGATCATTTTGTTGCTGGCAGATGAAAGAAATTCGAACTGTAACCTTTTACATCTTATTTGCAGTCACTTTGTGATTTCAGGTACATAAATGTTACCTGGTTACTATTTATAGATAAGAATAAAACGAAAGGTCTCATTCCCTGTTCTGAAAGCATGACTATCCTTTCTCTTCCCTGCACCTCCTATCCAAGTTAAATAACATCCTTTCATGAAATTCCCCCTGACTTTACATTATTGTGAGACTAAACAAAAGGCCTACAGTTGTCACCTTGCTTCAGAGAGAGGGATTTCATATTCCCTCAGTTCTTATACCCCCTGTACAGTGTGGCATAAACTGACCTCCAACTAATTTGGAGCGAGGATTCTCAGCTGCTCAGCCCAGTTTCCCTGCAGTTACAGTGCTCATGTGTGTTTTACTTCCTTGTTTTATAGCATTAATGGAGAAGCAGATGTTGCCTTTCTCTCTGCGAATGCTATATACAGTGAATCATCTTAGCCTCCCTGTAAAATTTCAACTTAATGGAGTCCTGGCATTTGTGATGAGCTGAGGAACTTAATTTTATAGAACAACCTATTGAACAAGCTGTTCTTGGACATTCCCATCTCAACTAAATGTTAAAAGTATTAAAATTCACATTAGCACAAAAGGAAATTTTGCATGGGTAATCCTTTAATACAGTGTTTTATGGCTCTATTAGCTGCACAGCAGCTGGTGACATGATGAATTTAATCCATTAAAAAATTCAGTAAGAGGTTTAAAAGTCAGATTTTAAAAACATAATCTTGCTGCAAGGAAAGAGAACTTCTCCTCAGGGCCAGAGACATGGTGAGTTCACAGTGTGGCAGGTATACAAAATACACCTGCATGACAGGCTTTCATATGCTTATGGTTCCACACCTAGCAGAGAGCTTATGGTGATGAAAAAGAGCTCAGGAGCACACAGGAATTCTTAAAGGAGCATTTTTCATCTCTCCAGCTTTCTCTCCATCTCTCTTTATGTTTTCCTATTAAGGGATTTAACACTGTAAAGTTAAAAGTTTGCCTTCCTGGTTCTTATATATGTATTCCATAAAAAGACCATAGCACAGGAAATATTTACTTCTCTTTTGAAGATTTACTACCTGCCAAAGCCTGGTAGAAAATTTACTACATGAAGAAAAATTATAGATTTCTGAAAAGCCCCTTGTTTTCCTTTTTTTCCATATAAAGGTAGAGGTTAGCATGTTTGTGTGTCACGTGTTTTATAAATGTGTATGAATATACAGTCTTGCCAAATTCTTATTTTACCATAGTATTTAGTAGCCTTCTTGAGCAAGCTCCTACAGTCATAGACTTAATAAAAATCTGAGCTTCCATTCACTAGTTTTTTTAAAAGTTTCTTTGCAGATGCAAAGAACCACATGAAAACATGAATTAAATTCCTACAGGCTTGTAACCTAAAAAGTTAATAAAAAGTACCTAAAAATTAATTATTGTTATTTTAAGCTGTGTTATTTTTAGGACATTTTAATTATTTTTGGAGCCCTTTTCCAACACTGTTGGCAGTGTTATTATCATATATCCTTGTTCCTTTCCAGCCTTCTGGAGTTAGCCCTTTACAAAATTAGACTGACTGAAATTAATTTTTTTTTTTTTTGTCTGTGCAGTTTCAGTCATGATTTCCCCATACAAATATTTCACCAATATTGACATTCTTCTGGATGACTTATTTTGCCAGGCACAAATACATTCTAGCTTGCCTTCCCAAACATTCACCTTTGCTAGGTTTTCCTTGGGAAACTCTACATGGGCTTTAAATCAGGGTAAGCACTCTCTTTATGCAACCCCACTGGTAATTTTAATTTATTGTATATCTGATTATGATTTATGATGTGCTGTTTCAGATCATAAAACAACAAAGGACACTTTAAATAAGTAAGAAATCAGTTCTTTAGCCAATCTAACCATGCTAAGGAAGATTCCACAGTATTTTAGTAACATTGCCCTTTAAAACCTTTATCAAGTTTAAGAAAAAGTGGAAATTCCTGAAGAAACTGCATTTAGTAAAAGAACCCATACAAACCTCAAAACCTAACAGGAAGGTGTGCTCTAATTTGAGCTAGCTAAAGGCATATCTACATGCTCAGCTCCCTGATGTTGTGCAGTAGCTGTGCCTGTACTCAAAATAAATTCGTGACTTGGAGTCTAGGAACATCCAGAGATGAACTGTTAACTGCTATATGTAGATATGCAAAGAAATTTATTCATAGAATGCCATTATGGTATTCAACATCCTTTTACCTTGTTTTTGGGGGGATCTCTCATCTTGTATTTTTTGCTCACTTGGGGACTGTATTTCACTAAATAAAGCACTCATGTAGGTGCTCTCTTTTGTCCTAGTACATCCACTGTACTAGGACAGGCACCGTGACAGTGCCATTCCTATATTTTGGGAGAACTTTTGGACATGAAGGTGTGTAGAATGCTGCATTGCAGTGTCCTACTTCCCACCTGCTTCGTGGTGTCTAAACTGGGGGATGTGATGGAGGGGATTATGGGTGTCCTAGAGCCCATCCTGGATCTACACTTGCTTTGCATTTACATTTATGGCCATGCCTGACATTATTTCTCCATTGCCATTGACTCTCTTCTGACTTACTGTCGCATTATTCAAACAGCTGCTCTCAGTACAGTGAGTTGGGTGCGTCATTATGGAAGTATGTCTTTACTGATCTAACTTGCAGAGTGTGGAGGTTATTAGGGGGGTATATTTAATAATCATGAAACTTGTACTTGGCTGTCCTTAAAAAATCCTGAGATTTTACAAAGGACAAAGATACTCTAAAAAAAAAAAAAAAAAAGAAGAAGAAGAAGATATCAAAATAGGAAGCAAAAACCAGTTTAGAAGCACATGTGCTCTGAAAGATCTCTGCCATGCTTTTCCTTAAACCATATTTCCAGATAAACTGGAATGAATATTGCAACATTGGCTAAGAGAGCACATAGTCCTTTGTCCTCTAGAGTGCTCTGGTTGTCTAAAACATATTGATTTGCATGGCTTTTTTTGTTTCTTGATTACAGCTGTGCACAATGCAGTTAACATCTCCAAAAGCACAGAATGAACTTGTGATTAATGTAATTGCAATTGAAGTAAAAATCTAAATTCAGACTACTCTAAGTCACCACATACAGTGCAATTAGCAAAGATAGAAATAACTTATTTGCCTGATTAGAGTCCTGAAACGTGTTATAGTACATCCTTTGTGAGACCTTTACTTAAAATTAGAGTTATCAGAGTAGCATTTACTGGCAAACTTGATTCCTTTTTTTATTGGTACAGTGTATATCACAGATCGCTGATTTACAAACATTCAAAAAGCTGACTGTATTTCACACTTAGAGTACCAATGATTTTTAAAATATGATTTTGATGCAGGGAGCAAAAACTGAAGAAAGATTTAGAATGGCAAGTATAATACATTCACAAAATTACTTTCATATATGTATGTAATATATACGTAATGTATACATGCAGACATGCAACATAAGTGCTTTGCATTTTAGAACTGTGAAAACTTGATAAAACATCAATTAATTAATGTCCACATCACATCTCTGATGTAGACATTGTTATTTCACTTACATAAATAACAGGGAAGAGCTTATCAAATGTAAATGGGTGGTTCTTAATGTTTTTGTTATTGAGACACACAGTTTAAAGTGTTTACTGTGCAGCATAAAAGTGTGTGCCTATAGGCAATTTCTGAAAGTATGCGTTCTATATACAATAACAAAATATTACATCTTTTATTTTGTTACTGGAAATGCCTGATATGGAGAAGAGCATTTTAAAGGCTTCTAATACATCTTATTTGATAATGTCAGTTAAATTCCTTCTAAGTTTAGATTATGCATTCTTTTGAATCTTTCATTTGAATCATGTTTGAATTGGATAAGACAGATTTGTCTGTTTGGCAACTCCATTTTTTGTAAAAAGGATATTGTGATATGAATTAACACTGCAATTTCATCTATCACTTATTTGTCATTTAGCCACTTACTGAGAAAACATTTCTAACTTTAAGAATACATACTCTCCCTATAAAATTTACATAAGAAAAGGTAATCACTTTGATTTGACAGAGGTTATTGAATGAGCAATCTCAGTGCACTACATTAAAAGGAGAACTGTGAAAGATGAGACAAACATGACTATTCATACTGCTTTGTGCTAGCAGCTTCTCAAGCGGGCCAGGAGCAAACAAACAAAAATAACTAAAAAAATAAAATAGTGTAATAAAAATCCCAAAATGTCTAGAAAAGACAATTTTACTTGTATGTGGTCCAAGGAAGTCTAGTCTTATACAGGAGGACACGTCAGCAATGGGATGCCTTTATTATCTGCTTCTAATTTGTGATATCATTCTGATACTGAATTAATATAAGCTATATTTTAAAGAGTAAAGAACTGCAAAAAGTCACATACAGAAGGAGAAATAGGGCTTAGGAGTTATTTAAATGACCCTATTTCTCTTGATTTCATCATTCAGATAAGTAATTAAGTATGTGCAGCCATCATAAGCAATTTGAACAGTACCTGCACATTGCCTCAGCTCTTACAGAATTCTTTACTGCAGATGTCCAAGCATACGAATAACAGGGCCAGGAACATGGGTTATTTCAACCTTCATGAACACTTGGAAGGCAACAGGTATTCCTTGTAAGATTTGGTTGTCTTCCCTAAAACCACCAACTTCAAAGACCACTGAGCAGCTATGAGGAGCACAGCCAATTCTCCCTGCATTTATGAATAACAGACGGGCAAGAGTGTTTCCATAATCTCTGTTTCCTGCTGTTTCAATTCCAGATGAGAGGAGAGGTGGTGATCAGTGATTTGAAAAGCCTTTTTGTCCATGGCCCATCACAAATAACTCTACTTGGACTCTTGCAGTCTAAGTAGGAGCTTGTGGGACGTCAGTGTTAGTTTTGCAATCTGTAAAATTAGGATGTTAATATTTCACAATTACCCCATTTTATAATGATGAAACAAGCAGTTCTTGGATTTTTTTAAAGGTAATAAAGAGGCCATAAAAATATTCATTGCTGTTACTAAACAAGCACTCTGAAGTGAGCAACTTCCATACATATTATTTCAAAAACATTTAGCAACAACTTATTTATGGGAGCTGGAAGAGTATAATTCATAAAAAAGGCATGGAAATACTACAGATAGCTAGGAGAGACTCTAAAAAGCCGTTTTACTTTGTGAAGAACCACAAACCATCAGTGAAAAAAAGGATCTTTTAAGTTGTCAAGTAAGGCCAGAAAGGTATTGCAGGGAAATAAGAACCATCCTGGAAATGGTTCAAAGAAGAGAATGTGGAATCCCCACCTGTGAAGGGACAAACAAAGCAAGCTGTGGAAAAATGAGAGCTGACATGAGTGTCATATGTGAAGAAGACAGAGTGGATAACAAGAACTGACATGTGGGAAGATGCCTTTGTCAAATTGCCAGAAGTTCCAGAGCTGGTGACACCTTGCTGAAGGCAGATGAGGTTGGGAAAGATGAATGCACCATGCCACCTGTCAAAGGTCAAGACTTTACAACGGCATTGATGAAACACTGTCACAACTGCCACACAATCTAGGTAGGGAAAGAAAGCTTTCATTCCTTCCTGTAACACAAAAATTGAAGGCAAATCTAATAATTAGCCTATTACAGGATAGTCAATCATTTAACTACTGAAAATCAGGGGAGACATATTCTAATCTCATTTCACTTGAGAAATCCTGTTGCCTTTATTGGCAGAATTTGTGCCACTGATGGGAAATCTCTCATTCTGACTTCAAGAGCAGTTGTTCTCTGGCGGCCTGATTCATTAAGTTAATGGGACACTTTCTCTTGAGCCCTCTGAGAATAAGATCTGTGCGCTGATAAATCTCAGTAGTTTCAAAAGTTCATCTAATCAAAGGTGATCTGAATGTCTTCCATCCAATTACCATGCCAAAGACAATCAGTTTCATAATACTTCCAGATAGTGCTCTTTCAGCTGGCCCCATCAAGCCAGGAAAACCAGTTCCTTGCACTTTACTGTACACCTGTATCCTTGCCTATAGCTCCTGACAACCCAGAGAGAAAAAGGGCAGAATGGGGGAGAAGGGGAAGAATGGAACAGTCTCTGTTATGCCAGCACAAAGAAGTGGGGTTAAGAGTTTCTGAAAGATTCAGAATCTACAGTCATTTTGTTTAAACCGCTGCAATCATTCCTGCATTTTGAACCACAAAGTGCATAATCCCTTTCTGTGAAAATTCCATGTTTTCTTCTCTTCCATGGCATCTTTGTCCCAGACACTGGTCCAGTGCTTCCTTGTCACTCTTTTCTCACATTTTTTACCTTCCTATCCTTCATGTCCACTTGTTTTTCCTGAATAACTAATATATAGAGTTTATTCCAAACAGTTTCTTCTATTTGTCAATTTTCTTCTATTATCAGGGATGCTGTCTCTTTTGTGCTCTTACACTACACATGACCACCACATTTGGACAGCTACACACATCTGAGGCACACTCTCCTGATTGCAAAAATGTCAAAATGATCTTTGCTTCTAATACACAATAATTCATTGTCCTTACATTCCAAACTATGACCAAGACACTACCTTTTGATATGACTTTTATGATGTGTAGTGTACTCATATGATATTCAGGAAAGATCTTGCGATAAAAGCAGTTTCACCAATGGAAATTCGATCAGGAAAACCCCCTGCTTTGTACTTCCCCAGCACTGATTATTAGATTATGTTAATGCCAGCATAGGGGAGAATAGGTTAGCTGAAACTGATATATAAGCAGTCTCACTGTTTGTAGGAACCCAAAGTCTGTTTGCAGACTTCATGGTTCCTTGTTGTGCTGCTTCGGATTGCTTGTCTTTATCTGCAGCACTGGGCAGCTCTGATTTTCACAAGAGGCAGGAAACTAGGCAGTACACATTGGAAACTAGTGCTGCACAAAAACAAAAGGAAGATGCTTTGCTAGTCAAATTTGGCTGTTCTGGTTGCAAAGTCTTGGTGAGTGTGAAGAAGGCTGTACAAAAGACGGGATAAAAAGTCATCATACTGCACTGGTCCTCTTCAGAACTGACTGACTGCTAATCTTTCCCATTTCGTCTGATGGAGATGAGAGATGGAATAGTTAAACTACTCTCAGTTTCAATGGGTGACCTCACTGGGATCATGTGTTTGGTGTGAGTCATTGTCTACATGTTAACAATTCCTGCATTTAAAGTAAGAGAGAACAAAAAGGGTAAATTGCCAAAATTTATCTGCCTACTATCCATTCTTACTAGGGACCAACTAGAGCAAATGTTCCTGATTCCATCAAGGGCATTTCTTCTGTTTAATGAGCACATAGGAAAGAGAAGCATTGTTCAAGTACAAGGGTTCAGTTTGCAGCAAGTCACAAATCACATTTCATTTATCAGGCCTACAGATGACAGGATATCATCAAATCCCCTGAGAGTCATATTCATTAAAAAGAAATCTTAAGTAATTACAACAATTAATTGACTTGAAACAGTTTCGGGTGGAGAAGGTTTACATAATTCATTTGCCAGACAAAACAAGCCTTATGAAGTCAGGGAAACATATTATTTAGAAGCATCCTCCCCTTCCTGTCTTCGTGAAAAGCACAGGGTAACACCAAACACCTGGAGACAACTGAAATGGGCAAACAAACAAACAAAAGACAGAAAAAGAACCTGAACATTTATAACTTTATCAAAGGGATAATGTTTCACTGACTTGCTCTGATCATAACTTAGAAACCAGAGAATAAAACATTATCCCATTTCTCCATGTTTATTCTAAGTAGGCAGAGGATTTCTAAGGATTAATTATGTAATAATAAAATTTGAAAACTGGGCAAACTATATCACTTCACGCAGCCTCTGTATAATGCAAATATCATGTGTGTCTAGTTGCAAATTTATCCTGAAGCTTCCTCCTGGTTGTGAAATGTGCAGACTTATTTTCCTGCTTCCTGCTGATTGATCCTGAATTTCTAGATATCAGAATGCCATTCTCATGTCCCATACTATGAATAAAAAGAAATATTCCTCATATGAAACCTATTATGTTATCCAGTATTTTCCTCTGTCCCCTAACCTTCCTGTTTCCCAGTTTTACTTTTTGCTTTGTATTCATTTTACACAGAGGTTTTTCTGCTCCATGTGTGTTTAGTCTCTTATACAGTATCAAGCCAGGAGTAGGACTTCTAGGTATTACAACAAACAGGCATAACACTGAGATTTCCATGGTAACTTCAACTTCTTGAGCTGAGAGAAGTTCTTTAAGTACTCAGACTGGTTTTAAACATGTTACTATTCCTTTTGGTGGCCCCTGTTGGTCTCTACTCTGCACAGTATCAATATCTTTGGGGAAATAATAAAAAAAAAATAGTCATGGTTCACAAAAAGTATTTGCCAGAATAACAGTCACAGAAAAGCAAATCCCAGATGTATTCTGGGATGTTTATGAAAGTGTTTAGATTCAATATGTAGGTATACAATTCCTTTTTCCTATAGCTTCACTTTAAGAATAAGGCGAATATTATTACAAGACTTAAAAAATAATTTCTTACATAATTAACTAAGAAAAATCTGCTGCTCTACCTAAAAATAAGGAAATGCTTAATTCAAATGATTAGTGATATGCAGAGTCAGTGAACAGGTTGACAAAAACCAATGCAAGTATTTGACAAGGAACAATGCCATCTTTATAAAATTGACAGTTAAAGTTAGTTTCTCCTCATGAGTTTCTGGCCTCTACTATCTGCCTGCTATGTCCTGTCACTAACAGAGATCCTTGTCTCATTTCATAGCTGATCCCATGATGTCTCCAGGAATGAAAAAAAGAATTAATACTTGCTTCTAGTAATGCCATACAGTGGGAGAATAAATAATGATTTTCCCATATTTTCTGGCTATCTATAATTTCAAAATATTAATTTAAGATATATTCTGTCTAATTTCAAGAGATTCTGATTATTTTCCAAGCCATCGTTGCCTTCCTTTGAAAAGTTTGAACTTCCTGCCATGGTGGAAAGGCACACACATTTATGAGTTTTAACATGGCGTCTTTTCCAAATGTACAAACATATATAACCTAAACCCCCTGTTTTATGTGAATTGTATCTCTCTGATAAAATGCAAGAAGGGCAAGTAATTTTGTTTTTCATAACTTGTTAATCAGTCTATATCCATCAAAATAAGGTAACATAGAAGGGTTACATTTGCCTCAAATTTCTATATGCTTTGGAGGTTTAATTTGCAATTCACAAAGATTGAGTATCACTTTAGTTTTACTGATAAAACTGAAAGAGGGTTTTCTTTACAAGCATTGTGTTTTCCTCTGATTCTGACCCTAGCAGGCAGTGTGATAAAAGAACAGGACATATAAAAGCACTGTACATGTTATTTTATAAAAGACTGAGGCAATCAACCCATCATAAATAAGACATCGTGACTGCAGCAATGATTAATTAGATGCTAAGTGCAAGTAAAGTATTTTCTGCCTAAGCACAGAATCAGAATATTCTGCAATTATTTTCAATAATGAACATGTGCTGGAACCTACATAGCAGAAGAGATGCACTTAAGTAGCACAGATAGTCCACACACTAAATTTCAGAACATTACAAATGTAGACAACCTAGAAAGAAATCCTAGTAAAATGTTGATTAAGGAAGCAAGTAAAGGAAATGAGGAAACAGGAGCTTGATGGCTGATTGGAGATCATGACCAGAGCTGGGGCTGGTTCCTGCCACAGTTCCCACCAAGGCAGGCCACATTGAGAACGTCAAGGTGCATCTCAGCACAGGCCATGCCCTGCCAGTACCTGAGCTTTTGCCTGCCAGAACCTACTTTAAAATAGAAACTCTGCCCTTAAACTATCTCATCTTGGGAGTCTAAATCCAGATACCCCTGGGAGGGGAGAAAAGGCTCAGTATTTGTGTGTCCCACTGACAGCCAGGCTGGAGTTGTGCCTCTGCTGTGACTCTGAGAGACACTCTCAAGATGGACACCCACCTAAGGGGGAGTGCTACATTCCTCACAGCCCTCTCAGAGCTCTCGAGCTCCTGCAGGAGCAGGAGTGTGGCTCAGGGAGATGTGGCTGCTCCTGGGATATTTCCTCTTGCAGGACTATTCCCCCAGGGCAGCCTCAGCACCCATGGCATTACCCTGCACAGCATGCCTGGGCCGTCCAGGCGGTGCCGCCACCGTTCTAAGGGGGCTGGGATGGAGATCAAATCCTGCCCGCCCTGGTGCCCAAAGCAGAGAACCACAGCGCTGCACTTCCTGCCTTTTTTTTTTTTTTTTTTTTTGTCTTTTCTTGTTAAGAAATTATTTAGCAAGGAGGGTTTAAGCTCCAAGCCCCCAGATACTTTCAGCTCTGGCCCTGTCCTTACTCCTCAGAGAGCCACCTCCTGCTGCTGCTGCTGGTTCTCCTGCAGCTGGTACTGACGAGATTCATGGCAGCAGCCAGGATTTGGGCTGGCTTAGGTGGTGGGACAGGGCTCTTCCTCACAGCCACCACCGTGCTCTGCCCCTCAAAAATGGATATGGGGAGCTGGGCAGGCTGTAGCTCTTTGATGAGAGGAGCTTCTTTCCACCATCTGCACACAGCTCTGTTGTTATGCATTTCCTTGTGATCCTGAGAAAAATTTGTGAGTGCGGCTGAAAGGAAATAAATGGGCTAACTGTCCCTTTACTAGAAGCCTGTTTTTTCAATTTTCTGGGGTTTTTTTTCCCTCTCAAATTTCTCTTCAAAGCCCCTCTGAGGTAGAAGGATTATTGTTAAAAAACAATATGCACTTTGCTTTGTTCTACAGGATAAGGAAGCAGTGTCCTAACTGGTGTGATCCAGCCTCATCAGTCACACAGATGCAGATCAAATGAAATCCAGAGCAGCAAAGGCCTTCTAGTTGGTTATTGCTGGGCAATGCTGCTGCTAAGTGTTCACCTACAGTGTCTGTGAAAGGGATAAAATCCATTTTGTGCCTGTTAATTGCATTCATCAGGTACTGTTTGACCTCAGGAGACAGTCCCTCCATAGCCTTCCTTACTTTTTCTTCTCAATTCTTTTAAGACATTCACAAATTAAAATTAAGAAAACCAGCACATCAACAGCACATCATTGGAGGCTTTAGTTTAAAAACAGAACAAAAGAGAAAAAAGGCCTGGAACAGAAAATATCTTTATTTTTGTTCAGAGAAAACTCAAGGTCTGCAGCCATTCCAGAAAGTTTATAGAAAAACACAGCAATTCTAGACTGTGGGTTCAGAAATGCTTTAACTCCCATTGAAAGGGTGTGGGACAAATTCCTCCCTTGTTGAGGAGACAAAGAGGTTTAAGAAATGTATGCAAGTCAAAGAACACAGAAAGTCAAAGCAATACAAAAAGAGAAAAAGGACTGCTTGATGTAGTTCACCTTTGTCAAGTATAACCCTGACAGAAGGGGCATCTTTTCAAGTGGTGTAAATCATTGTCACTCTGTTGACCTCAGTAAAGTTGCTATGTCAGGGGATATGACCCTCTTGGTAGTTCTTAAGGCACAAGAATAACAACAAAAAATGTAGAAAATTACCTAGCATTATTCACGTTTTTAATATTGTGCTTCATAAATCCAAAATCCATGGAACTCAATAGGAGATTTTAATTTAATTTATTGGTTTTGGATTGCCATATTCAAACTAAGCATGAGTCTACAGCCATGTTACAACCCCTAAAAAAAAAATGTTTGCAATGGAACTGCTGACAGATCCTTAACCATAGTGGTGCCAGGGAGTCACTATAATATTGTAAATAAGGTGAATAGGCTCTTCTTATCTCATTTCACAGCTGAGCAGTGTATTGCCAGATAAATCAAATCAGGGTAAACGGTTTCATCTAATAAACTGGGTCAACATATAATGTATTTTTCAGGTTTGCTCTTTCATTGATTCTCATTTGATTTAAGAAGAGATATTTCAGTTTGTGTTTACAACATTTTAAAATATCTCTTTTGCCCCTTCTCTAGAGAACAAGCAAACAAGAGAGACACTATGCAAACTGGTTGCATCAAAATAATGTCAAGTTTTCTGTTTTCTGTAAGTTCTGCTATCCATTTTTATGCATCTGGGAGAGAGTGGGGGTAGGGAATGAGGGAGTTACTATCTCATATCTGCATTTTCTCAATAATGTTTTAGTGATGTTTGCTAATGTATCATTCATTAACCATCAGCCACTATAAAAAACATAATCTATCTTACAAAGTGGACATTATTATCACATTAAATCATTTCACAATATACCTGAACGGTTCCACATGAGGGGCCTGGCCTGACTGAGCTCAAATGCCTTGGGGGCAAACTCTTCAGTAGTAATGAGATACGAGGTCTGTCTGTGATGAATATGATATTACTCGTGTCAGTGGCTGTGGACTGCACCCAGAATATTTCTTCTTACAGGGTTTTTTTTTTTTTTTTTTTCCCTATTGCAAAGGAACTCAGGCAAAGCACTATTAACCCAGTAAATGAAGCTCTAAAGATCACAGAGTGTGCCCATTAGTCGACAAGATTGTGACTAATCCAATTTTTCTTGCAGGGAGCAATTCTAATGCTTCTGTAACATCTGGGGATGGCAGGGCCTGCATTACTGATGAAGCTAGATTTTTTTCTTCTACCTTTTTCTTCATCGAAGAACAATTATTGCACTTACTTATTTCACTGCTTCTCCCCCCTCCCCCACATTTTCCCCCTGACTACTTCTGCCCTGATGACCTCTTTGAAGATGGTTAAAATAATATCCCTGGCTGACAGAAGAACCAGAAAGGGTGACTGTGAATGAGGCTAAAAAGATACCCCTTGTGTTTATTGGAGTGTGGACAGAAAATGTGCTTGTTCAATGAAGAAAAATAAAAGAACTAGGTTCCCTCAAAACAAGAAGAAAAAGGACCTAGAACACTTTGTTATCAGTCACCACTAATGGCATGCTATCTTAAGTTGTCCCAGAATTGAAAGAGAATGTCATCTTGCTTCTACTTACACTGGTAAAAGCACTGACTATTATCCTTTGTGTGACAGCATTATGCATCAAAACCAGTAAAATCTTGCTTTTCTGATTTATTTATTGCCAATTATGGAATTTTATTCTAATATACAGTGTCACTGAGGACAGGCTGGGGCAATTTCATTTAGATATAACCTCAAAAAATGTTTTACAATAATAAAAATCTATCAAATTCTGATGACTAACATATTTAGATTTTACAGATTGATTTTTCTATGTTCAGAAATCTTCACCTGTTCAAAGATGAAAAAAAAATGCTAAATACCAAAAGATTCCTGTGTTTATGGGTAGAATGGAAGAGGAAGGATTGATTAAGGCCAGTTTGCTGTAGCTTCATTTGCAGAGTTGCAACACGGGGAAGAAGTTCAGGTGTAGAAAATAACTCAGGGAATTCTGCACCTAACTGTTAAGTCTTTGATTGAAGAAAGTTATTGTTTTTCTCAAAGATCAGCTGCAAGCCTGTGATTTTTAGTAGTGGGTATATTCAGTGTTTCACGCTGAATATCTCTTGTGTATGATATTTTAGGGGTGGTTATGTTCATGCTGAATATCTCTTGTGTAGCTCCCCTGAAAAGCTATTTTGTTGGGTTCCACACTGAGAATTAAAGTTTGTTTAACATTCAGAGCAGCTGAGCTAGATGTCTACCTCCCTCAACAGCTGTTATTCCATTTTTATTATTTTATTACAGTATTTCACACTGTGGCTGTATCTCTGCAGGAAATATTGTCTCTTCAACGTAAAACAGGTGTATCAGATTCTGTAAGCAGAATCACATTTTTCACAACATATTTCTTCTTCTAACTGAAACCAGAATCCAGAGTTGTACATGAACAAGAAAGAAAGATAAAAGTTTTCAGACTATGGCTTTTCTAGAGTCACAGGGTATGATGAGGACTCTGTCAACCATCAGTAACAATTCTGCTGTGGCTCAGAGCATGAAATATCTGGAGAATATCACCAAATGATTTAAGCAAGCGTCCTTGAAGAGGTGGTGCTAATGAACATGAGAAGAATCATAAGGGAAGTGAGAGACTAAGACCAACGTTTGCTAATATTTGTAACAGTGTAAATGTAGCAAATAGAAAAGAAGAGGGTAGAAGATTTGAAGGTATGCTAACTACCTAGATGTCTGGGCCATTAAATAGAAATACATGTTAATTTACAGAAATAAAATAAAGCTAGAGATGCAAAGAATTGCAGAAAAAGTCAAAGAATCAGATGTGGGAGTATTTCTTATGTTCTTATGTAGAAAAGTCAAGACAAAGAAAAGGTTCAAGGCATGAAATATCTTTGATGCTATCAGTCCAGCTGAAATACTAAAATCTGGCAATGAAGACAGTGGCTTTCATCAAGAGGAAATGGACAGAAAAGCAACACAAAAAGGAAATGCCATTACTGCCTTCAGGAATCAGTAGTTTAGTTTCACAGAGAACAATCATGTTTAATTTGAGCCACTATTTATCATTCAACAAGAAAGCAAAACATGAAGTCTGCAGTGTTTTGTTATGCAGTTAAGAAAGAATGTAGCAAAAATATGCATTTTGTTATAAATCCCCCTGTCAGGGCTTAGCCTAAGTAAATTACATATATTTTGAACTCTTCTTTAATTACCTGTGTGTTTGGAAAATCTGCTTCTCCAGTTTGAGATTAAAGGGAGGTTTAAGGAAGGTACTACTGAGATGCATACATTATGTCTGACCAATAGCTGAAGTTAGAGAGTGAAGCCCTCCAAGTCCACTCCAAGCCAGCAAAAAAACTGCTCTTGGACCCACTGAGCCAAGATTTCACAGGCAGATTCCTTTTAGCATTTTTCAATGTGTCCATCTGATTCTGTTGCTCTTGGACGTTCTCCAAAACAACCAAAAGAGAACACATCCAGTGATGTCAGGGGATGAAATGCAGAATCAGGATATTGCTGTGCCACTTTCCAGAACAGATTAGCCAGGAACTTGGCCAAATGTGTCTTACATCCCTTTCCTGACAGATGCATGCATGTAGTATTGAAAAGGAGTCTGCAAGACAGGGAGCACTTGTGCTTGTGGCTGAAGTGATTAAGTATGCAGGTGTTTGTTGGATTAGGCCTTTAAAGCGGATCTTGCCTAACGGCCGTAACTGTTATGGATGTAACTCATGAATCAAATGGAATTAGTTGATGTATGATAATGTTACAATACTGGCAGAAGAGAGGTACTTATTTTTGCCTTTGAAGCGATAACAAACACCATACATTTTAATGTCAACTTTAGCTATTATTATCTCAGCAATTTAATTTTATTAAAATGGTTTCATCTTTTTTTTTTTTTCTTTTTCTTTTTGGTTGGTTATTTGTCAAAAGCCACCTTTGACTTTCTTTGGAATAGCTGAATCCGGTAAGCTGTCAGCTGGCTTGTGTGAGACCACAGCAAAACTGCTGTTGACTTCAATGGTATCAGGTTTTCAGTCACAGCTTCCAGCATGTTTTGAACTGACATGCAAATCCAAATTCAGCTTTAAGATGACATAAATAGGATTTTTTCAGCTTACAGGTTGCTAAACTGCCTGAAGCATGCTACTTTCTTACATACGTGTCTATAAAACCATTTTGAGAACCTTTGTTGTGCCTGGGTAATTCCAGAAGTGATAGAATCGGAGAATAGTCCTTGCAGAATGTGTGTATTACAATACACATAATTAAAAATCAAAGTCTTAAAAGATGTTTTGGTGGTGGGTTATCAAAACTTGACCAGTAGTACAATCTAATAATTTTCAAGTTTTTGCTCTGGTGTTTATCATCATACTTTATAATTGATACTTGTTACACTTTTGCTGTATTAAAACCTACTGAATTTTCTTTCTTAAATTCCAAGAGAACTGTTGCAACTCACTTTAATATTGACTCCAAAGCATAATTTTACATTTTGCATGTCCAAGTCTTGAAATACTTTCTTGATAGGTAAATTGCCAGTAATTGCAGCCACTGCAGGGTCCTGAACAGAACCTAGGGGGTCACTGCACTACTAATTATGCTTCGACATTAAACTAGTAGTTATTAAATTGTACTGGTAGCAATTTTATCACTGCAGAATGCTTCTAAATTTTAATGCTTTAATGCTTTAAAGCCATAAGTATTTGGGGATAAACTGTGTCTCTGCTATGGTGGTACAAGAGTATTCCTAAAGATGGTTCTTAGACAAACTTGGTAGCATACAGCTGGGAATAAAAGCTGGGCAGCATTAAGGCTAAATATCCCCATCTGCCAACATGTATCTCAACTAAGATTTTTCAGGTGATGCTGTTAGGGCACCCATCCTAGAGATAAAGTGCTGCATAGGCAATAGGAACTTTTCAGGCTTTTTTGAATTGTCCTGGTAACAGTGTAGCTACACATACTCCTACAGGTAAGTGGGTGTGCAGAATTGCTGTGCTTTAGCCTCAGCGGTGTAATCTATTTCAGAAGCTCACTTAAGAATAAACACAAATCTAGGATATTTCCCACTTCACTTCATTGGAAATCTTTCTTCCCCTGAAAAAAAAGACACACTTTTTTTTGTTGCTTAATATTGAAAAAGGCACTTAGCTTCTGTTAGAGGCATTGGAAGTCAGAAAAGGAATCGCAGGATAGCCGGTGGAAGGGAATATTTAGGGACGATGTTATCCAGAGTTACAGGCAGATGGCTTTTCAGATGTTATGGCCATCAGTGTAAAGCAGTGATGAAAGCAATGATTGAAAATGACCATAAAGGAATGATCACAATAGGTATGTAAGAGGAAAGCAGTCAAGCTTATGGGATGCAGTTGTGCCAAACTAATGGGAGCTTCATCCCTTTGTTCAGGAATAGCTACAGTTCCCTCAGTGTCTTCTCAAAAAATGATTGAGTGAAGTTTGTGCCTGATTCTGACAGGGCTAATGGGAAAAGAGGCGAGCAACATATTTTTAAATGATAGTACAGTAAATGGAAGTGGATCTGCTCATGTAGTAATGCTCTATTAATTAAGATCATCAGGAGGCATGAGGAAGGAGAAGTAGAAGAGACGGAAATGTTTAAAAAAATTATTCAAGATATTATTTATGAGCTCTATTTCCAGGACTGCAGCTAGTGTGGTACCTCTCTCAAAAATAAATGATGGAGACTGATTCTGCATAATGGGATAATTTACAAATAGAAATGAAAGAAATGTTTATAATTTTGACCTTAGTGACTCCAGTAAGATCAGTCCTTTGCTGGTTTAATATTGTTTCACAGTTTGTGCTGTTAAATCAAAAGGTTATCTATAATACATCTGGTACTATTAATGCAAAGGATCAGGGGTATTCAACAGACATTTATTCATTATTAATATAGATAATAAAGGATCATTTATGAGGTTACAGATGAGATTTTTATCATCAAAAGCTTAAAAAGGGAAATGTATTTTTGCTCTAGGACAGAGATGAAAAGAGTCAGTAATGGGAAATGTAAGAGTCAACATGAAACTGTCAAATTCATTCTTTTCCTGAAGACAGCTAGGACTTTATGGCAATAAATGAAAAACAAAATAAAACTAAATGTTTTTGTTGTAAAACTGCTTTATTGACAGGGAGGGGCTTTCAGTGGCAGTGTGGCTTGTTCTGTTTTTCCTCCTTTGGCAAGACAGTTGTGATGCTTTTCCCTCATACAGCTGAGCTTTCCAGTGCCTTTTAAGAAAACATATCTGTGTCTCAAGAACTTCTGGAAGCTGTTTGAAATTGAGCTCGACCAGAGTGGAAGTCACAGCTCTAAGGCCCCTTCATTGTTGGGTGCAGACATCCCACACATAAGTTTTGTGGTGTAGGTGTGTAAATCTGTGCCATAAGGTGGTACAATTGCAGTTAGTAGTAGAAGGATATGCACATGTGAAACAGGAGTAACGACAAGAGAAAAATATTGAATTTTTTGCTGTCTTGTGATTGCTGGTGTTACAGAGGTAGAAAAACCCCCTAGTGCTACTGAGCAGGCTTATGAAGTGACAGAACTTGATTTATTGAGCCAGTGGAGATTGCTTAATATCACAGGACTCATAACATTTGTGGAGACTGCCCCCTGCATTCCCAAGGCTGCAGTTGCCTGGTGAAGTATTGCCTGTATGAATGGCAGATGCCGGGATATTCAGAGTTAAGGCTAAAACTCTCTCCTTGTTTCACCTATCAGGCTTATCTAGGGCAGTTTCCTGAATCAGCTTCTAGGGTTCTCAGAACATTCAATTATCTTGTTTCCCATATGATCTGCAATACCCAAGGGTGAATTTGGAATCTGATGAAGTTGTTTCTGATCTGAGGGAATGGACTGACCAGTCTGCTTGAGATGACCTCAAATCCTCACTAGGAACAGTGGTAGTAGTAAAATAGAAATAGTTGCATTCGAGAATTAATTTCATTACTTAGATACTTTGCATTGTCTAGAGTTTGGGCACAATTCTGAAAATCCTCATTTGTAATCCCCTTTTCTCTTGTTTGCTTAGGCCTTTTTCATTCCAGGAAAAAGGAGTCTGCATTCCCCTTGCTATTCGTGGGCTCTTACAGAAATTGTGTAGCCTTTTATCAATGAAGGAGCTGAATCTTATCGGCATTACAGAAATGAGCAAATCTGAGCTATGCGACCCAAAGTGTATTGTTTGTTTGCTTTTAAGTTTCTGCCTTTTTGTTCATAATCTCATTGATAAAAAAAAATTCTGAGGATGTGGAAAACCAACCCTTTTTTGAAACTTGATCCAATAGAGAAAAGGCCCACAGCATTGTTATCTGCATGTGAAAACTGGATCCACTTTCCTCTTCCTCCAAACCAAAGAGGGTTTGAATGTTTTAGATTTGAGACTGCAAATTACACTTGAATATAAAATAAATATTTTATAAGCAAACAAATTAATTTTCCCTGAAGGTGGAGAAGGGAGAATAATCCCTGGATGAGTTTGAGAATTTAGATTCTTCATCACTTGTCAGAATTTGTTGCAACATGATGTATCACAGGGGGTCAATGAGAAATGGAGCAGAGCACAATGGGAATTTCCTTGTCAAACTTTCTTTCTTTTAGTTGGCATTCCATCCTTTAACTCAAGCATGATGACAAGTAAGCCCTGACTAATCCAGCAGAGCCTTACAAGTTACCTTCCCAGCTTCCATTTCAGCCTTCTATAGATATTACTGTTACCACAAGGAGTTAGCAGGATTTAATTTGCATGTGTCCCACCTAGCTGCTTTCCTGCAAAGTCCACTAAACTGAGTTACTCGTCTGAGTTACTGGAAAAGCAGCTGTAAGGTGATCACTTTTCAGGCTCTGATGTGGGATTTTTAATCCTTATACAATTTGTAAAATCTTGTAAGATTTGTCTTCCTTGAATATATGACGCTGAACACAAGGACTGTAAACAAATATTTGGCTGCAGGACATCTCTGGTATTGCAGAAGAGTTTTAACTGGTTATCCATCAGTTTATATAGAAAATGGAGCATTTTGAATAACAAGTCAATTTAGATAGTTCATCAAGTTTTATAAGTTACTTCTCCTTGATCAGTTCAAGTCTCTAACAGGAATAGATTAATATATTACAGAAAGTCATTTTTAGTCCCAGGTGCAGCATATTCTGCCAATGAACAGCTACTTATCTAATTAAAGAAATCACCTTAGCAATATCTGTAGTCACCCCTGGATGCCGATGAAGACCTGTGAACATGCACTGATGACCTCCAAGCTGCAGAAGCCATGAGAGGGCATCAGAAAGACAAAGAAGCAAAGCAGCTGGTAAGTTTGAGAACAACGTGGGCTAATGTTTTAGCTGGGCAGTGTCCTGTACTTCAGTCACAAAAGATTAAATCCTACATGACGTGCAATACAGATGCCAAGGTCTTTTCTATCAAAGGAGCCTCTTAAAATTCATCAGAAGCAATCAGAAAGATTTTATATGTGTAGAAAGTGAGGAGAAAGTGATTGATACATCAGGCAAATACATACCTGCCCAAGTCATTAACATGAGGGAGGGAGAAAGGATACCATGGTTCACAGAGAAAATGCAGTTTATAGAAATATGTCTGAAAGCATTCAGCTAATTAAAGGCTTGACACAGGAAAGTATTACTCACATGAGTAGTCAAAATGGTAATCAAACCACCACTGTAAGGACAACTCATGAGAAAAGGTTTGCTGTCAAGACCTGAATGAAGCAAATGCGTGAAAAGCCTGCACTGATGATTAAATCCTGTGCTTGTTAAAATGTAATAATTCCAGTGACAGGGAAGAGATTTGATTAGTGTGCTTGGACAGGAAGGCATTATTATGGAGGAGTGATTTATAGTATAGAGAGGCACAAAATTTGCAGATTTTTTGTACATGTTCAAACACAATCCAAGGGTATTCTTTTTCACAAAGTAAGGCCTTGTGCAATTCAAAGCATTTTTTGATTTTACTGATGTGGATAGATATTTCTACTGGCTTTTAGTAAAAAAAACCAACAACCTTTCTAGTTTGTAAATGTTGGGATGGTGCTTTGATTGATTTATTTTTCATATTGAACAAAGTTCAAAAGGACTTTGCTCTTGAATAATTGAGACTCCATGCAAATAGGTGGCATAAGATCTGTGTTGGAGTGTCTTCTCATGCTGCAGATTATGAGGAATAATACTACCTGATAATTGAGTGTACATTTCATGAAAAAGTCAAATATGGTCCACTTAAATCACTGGGAATCTTTCTGTTGGTGCTGTGTACTTTTCTCCAAGTCAACAGATCTACTATACCTTCAAAGAGTATTTTTCTTCTACATTTAAATGTAAATTAGTAAGTATTTACTCTGTTATGGGGTCACTGAGAAAAAGAAATAGAGTTTCTGTGACTGGCTTTAAAATTCTCCCATGGCTTGGGCACTGCATCTCCTTCTCAGCCAATATAAATTTGCATGCTTCCATAGCCTTGCATGCAGCTGTGATGGTTAATGCCAGATGAGGCTCAGGGGCTGCTGAGTTCTTGGAAACTGGCCTCCAGTTACCTCTTCCAATGAGCCAATAAGTTTTTCCCAGTGCTCTCATTCCATGCCTGTTCACTAACAACAAACATAAAACCTTTGTCTAGGTGTCTGGGGGCCCTGGGACACTACTTGGAAGTAAAAATAATGAACATGTCCCTATTATTACCCATGAGACTGCATCTTGAGCACTGTGCTCAGTTTTGGTCTTCTAGCTATAAAATGGACATTGTCATACTGACATGAGTTCAGTGCAGGGCCAATGAGATGGCTGGAGATGGAAATACAGGATATATGAGGAGTGGCTGAGGAATTCACTAGGTGATTTCACTTGGAAAGAAGCAGTTTGAGGTGAGATTTTATTTCTGTCTTCTACCATCCAAGAAAGTATAAGGATGGTTCATACTTAAAGGATGATGGGCAGTGGGACAAAGAGGCAGTAAGAAAATTCTGTTTAGATATTGGGAAACAAATTTTCACAATGAGAACAGTCAAATATTGGAACAAATACTGGAACATGTTGCCAGAGAGGCTGCACACTTTTAATCTTTGGTGATATTCTGAACTTGCCAGGCCAAGTCTCTGAGCGCCTAGTTGGACCTGCTTTGTGCTGGGGTTAAGCCATTCTAGGACATGGGTCCTTTCTAGTCTAAACTCTTCCATGGTTCTGTGTAAGTCTTTTTAATCCCAAAAGCAGGGCTTTGTTGCAACTGAAATACCATTTCTATATATTATCATGCATTAGAAGAACATCATATGTTTTCACTAGAACTCAACTTCTGTTTGTGCAGAATGAAAGATAAAACCATAGACAGGTTTGGTCATCTTCCAATACATCAACTGTTGGGATATTAAAGGTATAGAAACATATTCAAAACAAAAGTAAGAGGGTTTGTCATCATAATTCTTTCAGTACTATGGAAGCTTGAGGTTCACTCGGAGTCCAGGACTGGACAGGCTCATCAAGGAGAAATCTGGTGATGATTTCATAAACAGAAATTACCTCTGACTCCAGAAGTTCCAGAGAAGTAAATTTTCAGAAAACTGAAGCATATTCAAGGTCACTATTGTTTCATACTTACTTTATTCTTATACTTTTCCTTATGCATCTACTATTTATCATCATCAGAAAGAAGGTATTGGATTAGATGATCTTTTGATCTGACTTAATATAGCTGTTCTTTTGGTCTTTTCTCCTTTTCTGGTATGTTGAGATAATTTTTTTTTTCTCCCCTGGAGCTCTTGGCTAAAGAATGCCCAGCCCTCTGGGAGCAGTGTACGTGCACCTTGCTCATTGCATGGGGCTGCTTAATGCAGTCAGGCTCTTCAGAGACTTCAGCTGTCAAAATCTTTCCAATTCTTGACAGCAGACTTCACAGAGGGTTTATAGAGATTTGAGATTTGATCAAATTTGTGCTAAAGGCATATATCTAGTATGTTCTTCCCACTTTCCAACTTTTGCACTAGAGCATAAAATGTGGGGCACATAATCAACGAATAACTGTAAGATTCTTTTATTAGAAACAGAAAACCAAATTTTCTCTCAAAAATATTTAGCCTTTTTGCTTTAAAACTATTAGCAAGACATAGATTCTTGCCCTGAAAAATGAATTCACTACAGTTAATTAGTTAAATGAAAAAAGGTGATGAGCAAATGAGAAATATGGTTTCATATTGGAAGGTGTTGGACAGGTTTAATGTCATATGTTGCATATACCAATACTTTGAGTTATGCTGGTTTCTAAACTGTACAAGTTAGTCTGGACTTCCAGAGCTCACATTCTGTAGAACAATGCAGTTTTAAATCCTGTTTAGCTTAGTTAACAAGATGCAGAACAGGGGTGAAGAAGCTACAGATTGAAAACAGAAAAAAATAACAGGCTTATAAGCTTGTGCTGTTCATGATCATCCATTACCTTGGATCAGGTTCAGCTTCAGATTCATCAGGTAAGGTTACAGACAGATACCGCCATGTTAGGTCTACATTATGATTTGCTGGGGGCTGGGTTGAGGGAAAGAGACTACATGAAACCTCTGAAGCCATTTTTAGGAACTACATGCTTGTGAGAGATTGGACACTTTGCAGACTACCCAGAGCCAACAAACACAAACCAATTTTGCCATTCAGAATCCCTAGTCTGGCTAGGCAGCCCACAGCCCACAGGTTCAGGGTCCCCAGCCTGCTGACCAGGCAACAGGAGGTGCAGCAACAGAAGAGTGATGCAGGTATGAGAGCCACACTACATGACACGGGGTCATTGAAACCAGGCCTTGTCACAGCTACAGATTGGGAAACTTCCTGCTGCTTACACACCTCAGCACAGTCCTGTAGTCTAGGGTTAAGTCCCCATCTCTTTGCAAGGGATTCTGAGCTCATAGCATGTGAGAAGGCAAGTAATGAATTTTTTTCCTTGTCCTTCTCTTTGTAGTGCCAGCCTAGTTTTTAGTGGGAACTATTTCTTAATGAGTATTAATATAGTGTAGGTCTCATTATGGTTATGATTTCATGTGAGGCCAGAAATGCAAGTAAACTAGTGACTACATGATGCAAATAATATTTTCTGGGTAGTTGAAAAGAAGACAACTAAAATATCCAGACCTGATATCATTTATTCAAATGTTTTTCACTGGAAAATATCTCTTGATATGCAGCCACTGTGGCCTGATCTAGCCTGTTTCTTGTGAAATGCTATTAAAACAAATGATGGTTCAATCAGGTCCATGTAGGCAAACAGGTGGCAGAACCCAGTGCAGTTATAAACTGTTTATAACAGAAAATAAAATCAACTGTGTGGAAAAAAACCACCCTATTTTAATTTTTTTGTTTGTTTTTTTAAAAAAAATTATTTCTTTTATTCTGATAACAGATAAAACAAGAACTTGTTTTGTAAATACAGTAGTGCCCTACTGAGGTACATACAAAATTAAGGGAAAACCAGTTATTCAGTTAGTTCAGTTCTTTTTTTCTTCTAACTCTAGATCTCAGTTTCCAGTTTTGAAGGAGCTCATTTTGGTCCACAAACCAAACAGAATTTTGGCATTATATCACACTGGAATAAGCCTTTGTGACAAAGAAGTATTCAAAGCTCAAGGAAGTAAGAAGTATATTAAAACTGGTATGTCCAACATATCCATGTGCAATCCTGAGATATATATCTATATATTTTTATTACTAATACTAATAAAGGCAGGGCACGGGTGCAGCAGGCCTTAGTTTCTGTCTTTGGGGACTTTCATCTTTAATATAGTCTCTTAAAAATACATGCATTGCTACATTTTTCATTACCCTTAATTTTTTCATCAATCACGTTAATTTATACAGGGGGCACTTAATAATAGCTAATTAACACTTATGACTTTTTAAATTAAAAGACCTTTGGAGAGATTACTGCTGATTGCGAAAAGGTTTTTGTTCCTCCCATTAAAAAGAGGAAGAAAGAGAGACTGAAGATCTGGCTTGGGCACATGAAGGGAACTTCTCTCTTGCTTCATTGATCATACAACAAATGAAAACAGCAAAGGCCTGTGCAAAGGCAATGTTGCTATTAGCCTACACTCCTGAAAGGTGCCTTTATTTTAACTGATTATTAAGCAGCATATATATTATTCAGAGTGACCTTTAAATAGCTGAAAATTAAATTATAATTTACTGGGGAGATATCTAAACCCATGTAGCTATTATTACCAAAAACCCCCATGATGTCATACAATGTCCTGAAAATATATTTTTATTGTTACTAAATGAAGTGAAGAGAGAAAAACCATTAGATTTTGACAACAAGAAGGCTCTCGTGGATTGAAATAATATTTTTTAATAACCTCCCCCTCACTTTTGCAGTGAGAAGTAGATCATCTTTAATTTTTGACTGCAATCACTTTTGGTTATATCAGGGAGCTGTTGAGATTCATATCACTTTCCTTCTCTAGTAATGACAGTATGATTCCTTCCTTTTAATAAACAAATGTGTTCCTCAAAATTGAGCATTTGTACTAAACACTTCCAGCATTCTCTAAATCTTAATGATCTGGCCAGAAAACTTTGTTTTAAAGCATCACTGAAGACTTCTTTTTCTTTTTGTGTGGTTGCTATGGTCCTTGTTATAATAACTCTTACTATAAAAACAGCAATATTTTACAATAATGATGATGATGAAGAAGAAGATGATGATTATATCCCACCAATAGGTGTCCCCATTCCCTGACAGAGGCCACAGAAATACTCAGTATCTGGAATATCTGTAAGATTCTACCTCAATCTGGTGACGACATGTTGGAGTCCAGGGCATGGGGAAAATCCCTTGAGCTCCCCTTGCCTTTGACTTTAGTCCATGGGAAAAGCTTTCAACACTCATAGATGAACTAAAAGCAACAAAGGTTTGAAATAAATAGTAGTTTAGTTTGTCACAGGGTGATACTTTGTAGTTTTGGGTTTTCTTAGAACGAAGGTAGATGAAGGCAAGATGGAGGATTCTGGGTGGTGACCCATGTTCTCCTTCTCCTCCATCTTCTGCTGTGGAGGTGGGACAGGGGCATTGGTAGAATGAATCTGAGGTAGAAATTTTGTGTCTAGAATAGATAGTGATTATTGGTACAAAATTATAAATACAGTATGTTTTAAGAGTTAATTGGACCAGAAACCTTTAAAATGACCCTGTAACCCCTGCCTGGGGTCTTTGCCATCTCTGTCTTTCAGAGAGTTAAGCCTTGTGTAAGGGCGGCTCACACACCATGAGATAAGAAACAATAAACATCTTTCAAGGCTGAAAAGTTGCAAGCTCCGCTGTTTCTTTCAAAACCCTAGTACAGGACTTTAAAGGAGAAAACCCCAATTAGGGGGTTCCAGGGAAGGGAACCCTTGACAGTGACAGGAGGGAATCCAATCTAGAAGGACAATGTTCCATCCCTGAGGTAACCTCTGGCCACCTCCCTTGCAATGGCCTCCCTTCAGCTGCCCAGGACCTGAGGGAAGGCTGTCTAGCGTGCACAGTGCTTCCTCCCGGATTCACCCTAGGTCATGATGCTTTTACTCTTTACAGGTGAGCATATGTGGTTGCCAGTAGCAACTAGTGCTTTATGAATATCTTTTCTAGATAAGATGAAAGCAGGCTCATGCAGTATAAAAAGACCATCATCATCCCTGTTTGGGAGTTTTGCTTCTTTTTTTTGGCACATAGCAAAAGGTGCCACCTTGGTGGTGGCAGCATTCTGTAGGCCACATCTCACAGTAAGGCCTGTGTTTTGCACAGTCTGCTTATCATGAATTTAAATCACATGGGATGATTTGCTGCTGCACCTCAGACTCAATAAAAATTGAAGCCAACTGAAATGACCTCAGTTTCTCCTTGTAAGGCTTCCCCTCCAGGCCCTTCACCATCTTTGTAGCCCTCCTTTCGGACACTCTCTAATAGCTTTATATCTTTTTATATATTGTGCCTCCCAAACCTGCCCCCAGCGCTGGAGATGAGGCTGCCCCTCAGGCAGAGCAGAGCAGAGCAGGACAATCCCCTCCCTTGCTTTCCTGGCCATGCTGTGCCTGATGCCCCCCAGGACACAGCTGCCCCTCCTGGCTTTTAGGGCGCTGTTTGCTCATGTTCAACTTGCCATTGACCAGGACCCCCATGTGTGGACAATGCTGTCCCGAGGGAGATGCAGTGATCACCACGGAGTTGAAGCGGGAAAAGAGGAAGTTTAATTTTTTTACAGCTTATATAGATTTCTAAAAGGAGACCAGATTGGAAGACTGAGATTCAACCTCTTCAACTCCACTGGTCTTAGAAAGTGTCCATCAATTGTCATTTCACAGAAAGGTATGTAAAAACATAATAAAGAGTTCCGTAAACATTACTTTGTTTACATGAAATTTCTGACTTCAAAGCTGAAGGCTGGGAAACAAAATGACACCCAGGTCCCTTTCCATGGGGCTCCTTTCCAGCCTCTCATTCCCCAGTCTGTCCGTACATCCAGGGTTGCCCCATCCCAGGTGCAGAATCTGTCTGCAGAAATTCCACCTTTCCTTGTGGAATTTCATACTGCTGGTGATTGTCCAGTCCTCTAATTGTCGAGGTGTCTTTTCAGGACCTCTATGCCCTCAAGGAATTTGACGCTTCTCCAATTTAGTATTATCTGCAAACTTAGTAAATATTTCTTCAAGTCCTGCATTTAAGTTATTTATGAAGATATTGAAGAGCACAGGGCTGAGGATGGAGCCCTGCAGAACCCCCCTAGGGACAGTGCTGCACAAGGTCATGTCCCAGCTCCCTCACAACTCCAAACTGGAGAAAGGAGACAGCCAACAGGGGTGCCAGTTCAGAACACTGCATGCCTGTTCTCCCCTTTCAGTCAAGATTTTCTGCAGTAAAGGAATGCCGAGTCACCAAAAGTCCGATGGGAAAATTATTCTCAGATGCCAAGAGAGAGCTGGGCCAGCAGGAGTCAGCAGCAGTGTTATCAGAGGCAATACATATCAGCCTTGAGGTGTGATGGGGGCATTTGCTCACTTCTTGTCCATGGAAGAAGGCCAGCCTGTACCAGGATTCAAAGCAGTGTAACAGAAGAAACTCCTGTGAGAGGGTAGCAAGGCTCTGAAATTGCCTAACATCTCGATGAACTGGAGCAGGATTTACATATAAATGATGTCAAACAAACATACTCTCCATAATGCTTTGTCAGTAACCACCTCAACATTATTCATTTTGATTTTGTTCCATGCTGTGAAAACATGCATGAGCTAGAAGAGTTTTACTGTGTTCTACAGGGTAGAAAAAACAATTATAAATAAAACCAAAAAGCAAATGGTCATTATTATCTATTGGCAATTTACTTGATAATGGCCCACAGAGTTACAACCAACATCCCTTATGTCAGAATTTCATTCCACAAGTGCCCTCACAGTTTAAAATAGAACTGCTGTAGTATGCTCTGTTGAATTACTAAATAACTGAATAACAATAATTAAAAAGAACTAAGCTTCAATTTACAATGATTTCCAATTGAACACTGAAATTTTTAAACCTCTCAGGCTCTTTCATCCACATTTCCAGAAGATTCCTGATTTTTTTCTCTCCCTATAAACAAATATTTTTGCATCATAATCAGTAACAGCACCAGCAATTCATACTTTACTCTCTCAGAAAGCCTCAGATACTCTGCATATTGAAGTGTATGAAATTCTGATCCTGCATATAAAAATAGGCAGTGGAAACATCATTTGTAAAGATCAGGAAGAGGGACATATGTTTAATCTCTTGATTTTCTACTGAGAGAAAGGTTATAGCAGTACTTAACACAACTTGAGACCACAAAAATTCAAGGGAAGATGGAATTCATGGTAATTGGCAGTGTGCTCTCAGAGAATGGACATTTTCCCTGTAGTATCTTATAAGAGCAAAGAGACTTTACCAACTAATTCCTCTCTCTACTTATCTGTTCAACAGTTTAAAATCATCATCCATTGTATTTTATAGGACAGCAATAGACATGGTGAAACCCCTGGTGGATTTCATTAAGTCTTCGGCAAATCTTCCCTTTTTTGGGATTAAATCTCTTCTTTGTCTCTTTTTGGGAAGTGGGTGGACATTTCAGGTTTACAGTGAGCAGACAGTTAAGCTTCAGGGGCTTAAACTACGTGTATGGCTCAAAGTGGAGTTTCTTAGAAGGCTTGCCTGTTTTCCCTGGAGATTTAACATCTGTTTGATCTCTACTGGAAGACTATGCACTGTGAGATCCCCTTAACTGAAGATGTCCCCAGCATTTATATGCTGCTTCTGGGACTTTGTGAACTGTCTTGTCCCCAGGAGGCACTGCTATCATGGCAGTGCATAAATCAGAACTGGAACTTTGATGTAAATGGGGCTGAATCCATTAATTGCTTTAAAAGTCTTTGTGATTTGCATTGTCCCAGAGGACATGCAGTTATAGTGATTCAAAGATCATACCACGCTTTGATGTTGCCAGGGCTGGATTCATTATTGCCTGAAATGGTAAGAACAAAGCTTTACATGGACACTGGAAATTAGCTGGGAGCCAGTGTGAGGACGGGATCCATGCTATTTCCTTCTCCAGGCTTAATGAGCCTTGGAAGACCCCAGAACTTTCTTGGTACACAGGAGTTAAGTTTATTTTCTGGATTGCTGTCAGCCTGGTTTGTGAAGTATAAGGATAGCAGCCTGTGCCTTATTGCACACATGAGGTAGCCCCTCTGAACACCTTTTAGATATAAATCACCTTTCAGCTCTGTGCTTAGAGTCTCCAAAAGCTATAAAGATACCTTTGCTTACAGATAGATACTTGAACTCCAGAGTTCAAGTCCCATTGTTCAGAAATCGTACTCAGACTTCAGAGCCCAAAGCTGTAGTGTATGTGCAAATTTTTGTTTAGCACTGTGGACCAGAAAAACAAGTCTATTACTTTTCCAGGATGAAGTTAATTCATTATACTGTATAGAAAGCTAACACACATGTAAGAAAGAAATCAGATTAATTTTGTAGCCTGTACAATAATTTTAAAATATTCATATATAATATTTTAAAAATAATTACTATTTATAATAATTATTAATTTCAATATACATATAACTTGTATATTAATAATATACCAATAATTTTAAAATGTAGATATAGAATGGAAAAATGGACAACAAAGGAACAGTAATTAAATCAATAATAATAATAGTAATTAGCCATTCCTTTCAGCTTTCCAGACTGGGCAAGGAAGAGTTAAAACAGTTTGTACCAATTATTGACTACAAGATCTGCAAATGATTGCACAAAATTTCCAAAATATGCCTGCAAGCTTCTATTATTGATGTTATGCCCCAGGACATGCACATATGGATTTAATTGTCTAAAGTGTTTTATTAATTAAATTGCTATGATTTACCTCTCCCATGTTAGCATTTACAGTTTATGAAACAGCTCGTAATTAGGAAATGACTATACTGATGTTGCTTGTTTACTTTGCAAGCAATACATAATAGTGCCACATTCCTCTTTTTAAACCCACCCTCCCAGGCTACCTTTTTTTCTAGCCCGATTAATAGGCAACTGCTGCTGGTGCGTTAAATTGCTTTTTGGATATGTTTAGGGGTGAAGATAACTGCCAGGGCTACTGCTGCTGTTGGAGTGCACAGCAGCATCCTTCTTCCTGTACTGGAAGTTAACCCAGACCCCAGTGAAGTTAATGGACCTTTTACATTGGTGTTTTTTGGATCTGTCCCAACAAGCAAAAATTAGTCTTTTTTTTCCCCCCTAAATACAATATCACATTGGTTGTGGAACATCCAGAATACTCTAACTAGACTCATACTACTTTATTCTCAGAGACAAGGTTTTGTGGTTTTTTTTTACTGACTCTCAGATAGATTTTCTAAAATACTCATGAATAAATGCCCTGAAGTTGCACAACTGAATTTATCCAAATGAAAGAGAGGTAGTAAGTTCAATGTGGAGGTATATTTGCAAATGAGTAGATCAAAGGTGTGTCAAAAGGTTACTTAGTTGAAGAAATAGATAATCCATCTCTGTCTGAAAGTTAGTATAATTCAATTCATAATTAAATTCTATAGTCTCAAATTTTGCACAGTTTTTGTTTATTTGGAGAATGCAGATACCATATAAATGACCCATATGTATATATGGAGGAAGAGAGAGAAGAAAGGAGTGGTTTTATAGCAGACAGTTGGACTTAATGATTGTCGTGGGTCCCTTCCAAAAAAAATTTTCTAGTCTAGTCAAGTCTAATCTAGTCTAGTCTAGTTTTGTCTAGCCTATATGTTAAGTCCAGAATGGAAGCAAATTATCTCTTGAGTAAAATTAACCACAAAATGTCACTTGCCAGCTTATATAAATATTCCAATTCTATTTCCATTCTCCTACTCTTCACACTGGGATGAGATCTTACATAGGCATGGTCTCTTGTGTTCCCATAAATTCCAAAAGCCTTTACAATCATTGCAGATGCCAAACAACTCAGTATTCTGCTCTCACCAGCCTCCTACTGAGTTCAGGGAGAGTAGATATGGGCACAATGCAACTGATGGCATTAATTCAACTTAAATGTGTGCGGGCTCATTTGTCATGCAAGCTAAACCCACATGCATCTTTGGTTGAAAGCTGTATTTTAAAAAAGATATTTTGCAAAGGAAAGAAGATATGAGGGATGAGAAACAGGACTTGAGATGGTCATATAAAAACTGGTGCTTTCCTATGAAAGTTAATTTAACCCTTCCTATGAAACAAAAAATTCTTGCCCTGCTTAAGATTTCATGTTATTAGTCCAGCAGGGTAGTAGATACCTGGGTAGTGTCACATCTTGGATTCCCCTGCTGATGTGGTGTTTAATAGAAGCCTTTCACCAGACACCAGAGGATAAAGGGAACTTTCAACTAGCTACTGTCTTTGTTCTTAGCAGCTTTGGATTGTTTTAGTGGTTTTGGTAAAACATGAGGCTCTCTTAGAAATCTTTGCTGCCCTGGTGGATTATTGAGCTTTTGGTGTGTAGTGAATTTTATTTCAAAGTGGTACATTAAAAAAGGGGCTTTTGTGATGGATCAATAAATGGGATTTACTGACACTATTGTCTCGACTCTGATTCTGTTTGGTAAATGAGTGAGGTCATGTTCATCTTCAGTTGGGTTGATAAGTTAGTTTCTTCCTCCTTCTTTGCCATCTCTGTGATAGGAATGGAAAATTTCTGTGATCAAGCAACGCACTAGAAGAGAGTTAAAATCAGATAAAAAAAGAGTTTCAGGTGGAGCCTTATTTAATGTTTCTCATTTGATGTCTCAAAATGTTCATCAAAGCCAGTTCTGCTAAGTCCTAATGAAGTCTGCTAGGCAGGCAACATCTTTGAAAACATCATGCTCACTGTAGGTGCAAAAACCTGAGAATGCTGACCAAAATACCACTGTTCCCTCAGAGGCAGACTCCCATGGGACACAAATATTCCTTATTCCAGGCCAAGTTTTTCAAACATTAACAAATTAGTCTCATGCTGGTTTATTCTTGGAAGTACACTAGTGCTCTTATTGGTACATTCACAGTTATGGAAATAGTGATTTCATAAGTGTCAGGATAGATCCGCCTGCATAAAATCACTGGCAGAAAAATAAAAAGCCTAATCTTTTTCTGCCATTACCAAAGTTGCAGTGGACTAAGAGTATGGACATACCTTAGATCCTTAGGAAACATAACATGGTGGTTTTTACTCTACGCTTGCAGGAGCACCCAAGCCACACCAGTTCAGTGTTGTCTGTTTGGGCCTTATTCCTCTTTAACCGATGGAGAGTGACAGGAAGGTGATTTGGAGGAGAAGTGTGATCTGGGTCTAGGTCATTGCTGTAGAGCCCAGGAAAACTCTCCTGCGTACTGAGCTGGGTACAGGCCATGTGTCAACTATTCTTACCATGTGAAAATCAGCTGTGCACATCTACTTGGGGCTCCGGTTTTCCTACAGGTAAACGCATGAATGAAAGCCAAAGATTCCCATCCTGTCTCACAGGGGTCCTTACCTGTAGCCACTGCTGCCTCTTAGAGGAATCTCTCTTTTCCCACCCACTGCCAAGAAAGCCTAGAAAGATATACTGGAAAACTCAGCTTCCTGCTCTTGGAGTGGCAAAGTTTGCTTTCCCCACTGCTGGGAAGCTTTGAGTAGACCATGCCTAAACCATGTCACAGGCTGTACTCTTTGTGAATGCTAATGCACAGAGTCACCTCCTTTGCCATCACGTACATGCTCCAGGCATCCCACACCTTCACAAGGTGATTTCATTAGGATTCCAATTAAAAGCCTGCGAAGAAATATCTCTGTTGCTCTTTTCCCTGTAAATATTGTAACTTTGGTTTGCTGCTGGAATTTCAAAGCCTGTATCTGTGCAATTAAAGTACCAATTAACTGCTTTTCAGTTTCATTTTCTCATTCACTTCTGGGTAAACTCCCTTACTACAGCTAATAATAATAAAAATGAACTAATCAGAAAAAAAAATAAGAAATGCATGAAATCCTCAAAGATATGATCTAACCTTTATGGGACTCAGAAAACCACTTAGTACCAGCACTTGTTATAATGTTTAGCTGCATGAGGGCAGCAGCGGTATACCTACCACCGCAATGTTTTTGCCTCTTTAGAATATTAATTGATTGAATTTAAAATGGCAAAATCAGTGTCAGCATGACATCTTGAAATCCCTGCCACGATTTTCAGTGTGTGTACAGAACATTTCTGGCTGGAGCAGCATGTGGACAGCCCCTGGCTGGTGCAGAGCTCTGCTTGATCTCTCTGCTTGGCTGCTGGAAGCCCTAAAGTGTTTTTCCCCTTATGGAACAACTCACCTTTGCTATAATGGACAATGGAGCAAGCAACAAGCACTGCATAGGGGTAATGCTGCTGTGCACTCCTGCACCCCGTTGAAGCTGTTTGCTTCTCAGCTAAAAATGACAGAGGAAAATTAATCTAGTATGTTTTAACAGAACACTTTTTAAAGGCATGCATACATACCTTGCTACCAAACTTTTTTTTTCAACAATAAAATATCATTCCTAACTGAGGCCTTGGTACAAAGCCCAAGAGAATCAAGGAGAGTGGTTTCTGCTTACTTCTTTAGGCTATGGATAAAGCCCTTCAAGCAAATCTTTTTTTCTCTCATCCACAACTCACTTAAGTGACTTTTAGAATCCCTAATCCAAAAAAGCATTCTGTAAATTGTGCTTTGTAAGAAAGAAGGAGCAGGAGTTTTTCCTATGCCTTGTCACATCCAAAATATACCTAAGGCTGGGAAGTACTGCATATTAATGGGGCCATAAATGTAAGAAGATCTCATCTGTTTATGTGCAGGATCAGACGTTCAGAAATGCTCATCTTGCACAGAAGGACCAAACTACGTAGCCAGAGCTGTGAGACCAGTCCTCAAATGACATCAGTTGTAGCAGTCCTCTGGTGGCCTTAGGGCAGGATATGATGGCTGTGGATACATCCCATGGCTTCTAGTGGCCACCACCACTATGGTCTCTTTTCTAAGCCACAGACAAAGGTTGTTATTTCAGGTGCCCAGAAACAGAAGTTAAGGCTCTTTTTTTTGAGCCTTCAATTGAAAATTTAGCCTCATGTATGCCTCTGCCAAGTAGCTGTGAATAAATGCAACAGTAACAGGGAGATACCAGCACAAGTGGAAGCCACACTTGGCACCCAGGAAAAGATAAATCTATGTAATTTTCCTCTTCATTTTCATCTCTTGCGACAATGTTCATTGGTCCCAAGTGACATATTTTATGATGGCTTTTTTATTAAGCACTAAGCAAAACCTGTATTTCTCCAGAGCACTAAGGCGCCACCAGTGTGAATCTGTCATTAACATGCTAAAGAGTTCTGCTCCAAGAATAGTGTGACCTGTTCGTTTGTATGTTAATAGAGCTTGTGTCTAGAAAGATTGGAAGGCAGTCTTCCACCAGGCACAGACTGCTCCTGAGAACAATGGACAGGGCTTCTGTGAAATAACAACATCAACAATACAGTTGGTACCTTTCTCCTTCTATAGCACCTTTCATTCAAACAACCTCAAGCACCTGAAAATTAATTAGGCCTGACAGCAATACTGGTACATTGCATTCCAAACAATTTGTTGTGGGATCTGAGAGAGTGTAGGGGGGAAAAGAGTGAGACTTGCCCTAGACTCCATGGGAAGTCAATGGAAGAGCTGTGGATAGAAGCTGTAGTCCCAATTTATACTTCCCTGAGGTTGGACTATAAGGCAACTTCATCTATGCAGTGCAAAGAAAATAGGGAGTTTAGAAGATCTCAAAAATTAAATATCCATATCAGTTTTTAATTTTCAGTCTGAGTTCCGAAATCAGCTTCTGTATAAACACATAAATAAAAGTGCCCTGCTTTTCAGTAACACTGAGCATACAGAGCTAGATTTCAGTTCAAGTCTAGGCATCTCAGTATGAATTTAAACTTCTTGTTGAAAGTGTCTGGGATTCAAATTGGTGGCAATTCAGCATCACAGGTAATGGGAACAGGGCATTTTCTTGATGAACAACTGATCTGGCTGTTTGTGTTGTAGTTAAGGTGCAACATGTCTGTGTTAGAATAATAGAACCATCTCATAGGACCAGATTATGCTGCAAAGACATTTGGCTGACAGGCAGAACCACTGATAAGAGCAGTGTGTCCAAGTCCTGCGCAGCTTCAGCGGCATCACCTGAGTGGTGCAGGAGTGACAAAAGTCTGTGGAAGCACTGGGGACTTTTCCTCATACCAACCCAGGAACCCAACTCCTTCTATAAGCACAAATTCATCCCCATTTTGTGTGGTTACATCTCTCCTTTTGCTTATCCACTTAAATGGATATATAAGTGCACTCCTATCAGCAATATACACTTTTGAAATACACAGCAATAAACACTTTTGAAATAAACTCAAAAGACTCACTACAGAGAATGGAAAAAGTTGTCTCTTCTTCTTACTCCAATTTCTTTGTCACATAGGTAGAATTATGGGAAAGGATCAAATCAATTGCTCTTCCTCACTGTGTCCAGGTTCAAAAATATGTCTCCTCAGAAAAGCTGTGAATTGCACATTCCCAGCTCAGTACTGGCTCTAGGCAGTATTTTGTATCACACAAACAGTGTAAATGGGCTGACTGAAATTTAGTAGGGCAGGGCAGCCAAGTTCAAGTTTTGCTCTGTCCCCAGATTTGCTTGATTTGCAACTCAAGATATCCTTAATTTTCTCTGTCGGTCATTCACGGAGACTGATAAACAGAACAAAGTTCTTCTGTAGAGCAGACAAAGTTACATCTTTAATCAGAGGGAGAATATGTGGCTCAGCTCTATACCTGTGTTCATTGGTGCACTTGCTGTTGTGCTGACAGTGGATGCAGAGCAGACCATGAAACCCACAGCATCTTTGCCCTGAAGAGCATTTAATCTGAGGGACAAGGAGAAACAAGTCATACATGTAATTACTTTGCCATAGGAATAAGGCACTTTCATCTGGCCAATTACAAGGACATGTATTTAAATGAAGAATTTAGGGGAAAAAAAGTAATTGCTTTGCTGAAATAATGGCAGATACCTGGGAAGAAATGCATAAAAAAGACTAAAAGTGATTCATTAGGCAGGAATCAGAAGAGACCTCAAACACACACCAAGGATCTTCTTGCTGCATTCAGATGAAGCCAAAAATTGGCA